>QLPD01003334.1:0-25414 GCA_003314085.1 Hymenopellis raphanipes
ACTATGCATACCATGGACTTTGACCAATGATCCCATTTACTTATTGCCCCTTCATCGCCCAACAGGTGTAACGAGGTTCAACCCACCCGCACAGACCGGCTTTTGAAGGAATGGAGTGCAGATAAAGGCGATCGAGAACGTTCGATGAAGTGTACGATGGTGGTTTCCTCCTCGCGTCCCCCAGTATGTAGGCCGGTTTCAGTTGTCAACTCGGATAGCGCTGGAGCCCAGATGATTTACGGCTGGGAAACGCGAAGCGTGTTCAGGAATGAAGGGGAAAATTCGTATGAACATCTCCAGGAGTTGTGGGTACATTCGAACTGATAAACCCTGTAGCTCCCCTGCCATGTAAGCGCTATGTTCGGGCAATGTCCTCCAGGCTGCTGGAGAGCATCGTCGCCTGAGCTGATTAAAAGGTTATTGAAGGTGATCCGACCTGCCCATTTACATACTATTTACACCGCTATTTCGTAGGTACCCGGTTCAATGGATGTTTGTAGACCTTCGTGGCGCAGCAGTTTCGCAGGACTACTTAGACTTCCCGACATGAATCCCACGAATCACCGTTTGTACCTCGCTGAGCCGAAATTTCCTCTCGCCCTGCTCTGGTGCCTTTCCCTTTCCTTTTACCTTCTTCGTCGGCCGGTTTCGAGTTTCGTCCTCACTTTCGTCCTCCCTCGGTCGCACGCGTGCCTTATCCATGGGACGAAACGAAATACCGGGGAGGACCTCGTACAGACGCCTAGCATCCTTCGCGGTGAGCCCCATGATCCCTTTCGCGTTATGTTTTCCAGTCACGTCTGGTAGTGGTAAATCCTCCGGCCATCCTGCAATCTCGAGACGACGGTCCCGAAGCAGCTGAGGAAGAGTGCACCAGGGAAGCTGGGGTGCGCCGAGGTTGGTGTACTGAATAGGAATATCATGCTGGGCTGCATCTGACTGAGCACGAGATGAACACAGTAGTTGTGAACGTACCAAGCAGTTTCGCAAAGTGGGTTTTCAACACAGGCAATATAACATCTTTGGGAAGGATGGAGGTGCGAGATTGACCGGAGGTTGATGGTATCTGTAGCGGATTTCAGTCCTTCGCTGGGCACGAGAATGAGGGTCCTTACTTGCGATACGGTGCGTCTCACAACTGCTAACGTCGGTACCTGTGCGAGACTGAGGAACAAATGGAAAGTTAGTTAAAAGCAACCTCACAATCTCGTCCGTCCGATCAGCAGGTGGAATCGTAACATCCGACTGAAGAAAGTGAGCGTACTGCTGTCAGGACAACGGTTCCACGTACCGCCATGATTTGGAGAGAAATAAGAGGTTCCGCTTCAGGAAGTTTCCGACATTGAGCACAATCCAAGCACTCATCCCGGCAATATTTGCAGAAGACGGGACGCGTAAACGGTTCCAATAACGGTACATCCTGCGATTCCGGATGGAGCAGAAGGTAGGCAGCGGCATAGCATTGTCGAAGCTCCAGTGGAAGTGTATGCCACCCGAATTCACAACATGTGTGAGTTGAGACATTTAATGATTCGGAAGTGGCATCGCAGAATGCTTGTACCGGTGCAGCTATATGGGTAGGATATACATTGTTGTCAAGCAGTTCATCCCATGACTGACTGTCGAAAGCAAACCAAAGTTCGCGTGGTGTCAGCTTCTGAGAAGAGTTTTCTGACATAAACCCGAGTCCGATATCCATTGAATCCCATCGGCAAGTAGGAATCAGTTCATGTCGACTCCCCCTCCGGACAGCATGCACTACTTCTGTCCACTCAGATTCAGAGCATGCTACTGCTGAGCTTTTCAGGCTGCTGGGAAGTCTATTCACCCAAGGCTTATATCCCAAATGAAATCTACCCTTGCTGAGGTGTGTTTGAATCTCATCATCCATCTTTGACAGGATAGCTGCAGATATCAAGCCGTGAAAAAATCCAAGAGCAAGAATCTTAAGCCATGCCACTGTATCAATTTCAAGACATATCCGCAAATAATTGAGAATGGGGAGAGATAGTGGAGAGATGTGACAAGTGTCATTGCACAAGATGTATACCTCATGTCTTCAAATTCAAGTTTGTTACTTGGTCTTCTTCAAAAAAGGAAATGGACTTACAGTCTGGCACACTGCTGACAAGCCCACTCTTGTTCAGGTGAGATGAACAATATCATAGATAGATCTTGACTTGATGAAGTGGAACGAAGGAAAGACTGCATGTATAGCCAGAGCTTCATGAACTTCTTCAGGGGCTCGGGCGCATGCACAGAACTCGCAAAGCATGAATGACCATAGCATCGAAGAGTATCCTCGAATGCGACCTCAAGGTCCCTTTGCTCATCCTCATCCTCGAGAAGGTCAACTATGCTGAGCCGGTACAAAACATAATGCCACTTTGCTACTGCATCATAAAGCCCGCAACGAGTCCAATCAGCACAACCCCTCTTCCAAGCGGCTTCTCTGACAGACATAAATGTCGCCCACGTTATCACCGAAACTCGTAGTGCAAATGAGGCCTTGGATACTCGCTCCCAAATGGGTGTACGTGGTCTGCGTAGCCATAGTGACGAACATGCAAGTTTTTGTTCCACATATTCGAGAGACCTCTCCAAAAAGATACGCAAATGGCTATGTTGGCGCAACGTATCATCGCACTTCTCTTCATCGCCGTCAATCCATAACCAAGCTCTTCCATCCTTGAGAAGATCGGTCAGGATGCCCCACATTATGTCGCGATGCATCTCCCTGAGTGAGTACTGGATTGAAAATGGGAAAATAGCCCAGTGCACAGCATAGAAGATGATGAATATCCGATTAAGCGCGCTCGCTCCAAGCTCGACATACGAAGCGCTCTCGGGATCCTCTTCCGAGTCCAAGTTGAGCTCTTCAATGACGAACGGATTCCCGCCTGGATATTCCCTGTCAAACTGGGCAGGGGACATGGATATCCAGCGCGCCGCATCTGCAGGGAGTGAGTGATCCTTCTGTTTCGACCTTGAGCCTGAGGCCATATCGGAATGCGAGTTGACCCGCTCGATGTCGGGCGGACCCCCCGCTGAAAAGCTATTGGGTGGAGGGAAGGATGGTAGATCCTGAAGGAACGGATGATATTTTGGCGCGCGCTCGGCGCCTATGGGGAAGGAAGGATATACATCCGTGGTCGGCGAGGGATCCAGTTGGGTAGGGGCGTAATTCCAGGGGAGTGGGCGATCTTCCAGCGCATGCGCCGCGTCCACGGAATACAAAGGATGGGAATAATCCGAAGGTGGCATGGCGTATAAGTAGTCATCCATGGTGGAAGGAATGAGAGAGAATGTTTGCCGCGTGTATCGGTGCTGTGTGAAAAGTGCTGTGACGTGGCGTCTGTCATTCGTGCCGGGCGCCAATCTAAAGACCCGGTCCATTCTATGCTCCATTTGAGCCACAAGTCACATCGAGGACAGGCCTGAACCTTTCGTGATACGTCCACCTGAGGTTCTTTGGTAGGCGCCCGCGTTGAACGGCTACAAAATCATCAACATTTTGGGCACGAGGATAGGTTAGATATACCTCGAGTCGAGAGCATGATCCGATTGTGATAATGATATACAGTGCAAGGCTCACTTGCCCCACCAGCTAGTAATTAGTAGAAGTTGTCCACCTGCAAGACCGCACGGAATATTCAATACAGCGAACGAGTCAATATTCAGCACCTAAATATACAATAATAACGTATTCTGTTCGTGCGTCAGCGTCGGGTCATTCTACGGAGGTAATACACGGGAAACATACAGATGTAGTAATCCCTCCTGCGTTCTGTCGCGTCTCTGTCAAGAGGCCATCCGTGGCCACTTTCCGCCTTGTGCTCTTGCTTGTAGGGAAACCGCGAGGCGTCGACTTCCGTTACAGGAACTGCATCCTCGACTTGTTGGATATCGAGAACAAGCAACCGAGCGTCGATGACCATGATGGCCTTAGTCGATACATATTGATTTTCATCCACCACGATTTTCTACGGTTGGCATGCGCATCATCCGTGAGCTGGAGTCCAGAAGGTGTCGTAGTGAGTTGGAAACGGCGTGGACGTCGTCCAGGAATCCGACGTATTCCTGATGGCAGCGTCCTGGGGAGAAATTAATAACAATGAGCGTGTATTCAGACGAAGTGTTGGACGAACCAATAATATCTAGTTGAACGAGGCGTCAGAATCATTTAGTGAGTCGCCTGAGCGCGCTTCCGGCGCGTATGTACAGACTTCTTTAGACGCAGATATCTACGCCATCGCAGGCGTTGCTTTTCATACCTGGCCGACCTAAACACCAGAATCAATAACAAGATAAACGAGTAGAAAGGGGGACGGACAGGTTTGCCCTCACACGCTAGTAATGGTGGAAAGCTGATCCTGGACGTCTTGTTCAGCAACGGTAGACGACCATTGGGTAAGCACCGCGCATCATCTTTGATAACGACGAGTGATTTGCTTGATTAGAGATTAGTTTCCTGTGAAACGTGTCAAGCCGAGGAGGAGGAGAGTAGACGTAGCCTTACCTCTTGTTTTATCTTCTGCGGTAGTAGCAGCAGCGCTTGCTTTTTGATTCCAGCCATCAAAGCACTCCCGAAAGGAAGTCCACAGCCATGACATTAAAGAGTATCCCGAATGCGACTTCGAAATGACTCTGACGAGTCTCATTTACGGGAAGTCGATGTTGAACTGCGCGAACAAAGTTATCCACATCCAAGCCGTGTCAAGAAGCCCACGCAAAGTCCAATTAGCAAGACGCCTCCAAACCCGCCAGGGACTCTTGGCAGCCACTTCAGAGTCCAAGTTGAGCTCCTCGATAGCGAGGGAATCCCCGCCTCGATATTCCCTGTCAAACTGGCACGGATATCCAGGGCGCTCTGCAGTGGGTCCTCCTTTTATGCCGACTCTGAGCCCTCCATATCCTCCTAATCCGATGCAACGCACTTCACCTGGGATTGGGCTTGATCCCCTCGGGACTGTCCTGCGGGGAAACCAGTGGCAGGAGGAGAGGATGTTAGATCCTGGGGGGACGCGAAATATTTTGAAACAATGCCGAAGAGGTCGATAACACGACAATGAACAGTCTAAGAGAGGCAAACGACCTGTTGTTGATAACAACAAAGATTCCTTTGAATGGCCTCTCAAAGGTCGGTCCGAAAGCGTGCGTGTTCTTTTTTGTTACTTAGTTCTTTTCTTATGCAGATAAAATAGACGCACCACCGTCGCAAACTGCGCTCGCCAGCCGCATCTCTCTGTCCTGGCCGACCTATCGCAAATCCTGAATAATTTCGGTGTTGCCAAACCCGCTCTCAAAGGCAGTATCTAAAGTATACGAGACGCGCTGCAGTCTTGTCCTCGTTGAGTCCGACGGCGTACTGCGCGATTATATACAGTTTCACGCCAGGGTTATTGTGAGAGGACAATGGGTGCGGGACCGCGAAAATATGATGATGATGGCGGGAAGGAAGTGGCCTCGGCCCCCCGGCCCGAAGCTGAAAGCCTTGTTACCCCCCAAGGTTGAGCTTGTTCTTCCGTTTCGTCAAGGTTAAATCTACAATTGCTCCAGGTGTTTGGTGTTAAAAATTCAATCACCTTTGTTCGATATTTTTGAAGCAAGATTTGAAATGCGCTAGATGGCAGGTTGGATTAAGTACCTTTTGAGAAGACGCGTAAAGAACACAGTCTCGAGGCCAAGTCTCAAGCGAGACTGCGACACGTCCCTTGACACAGATTGGGCTGTTATCCACTTAGGAACCACGCATTCAGCTGCAAACACCTTTCATCAGTCCGCCTAAGAACATTTTCAACGGATATGCCTGAGGCTGGGACTGCAAGAAAAATCACACCTTGAAAAGACAACCTGACGCGCCTGCGTACGTGATAGCTGAACGTACTGAACAGACCCGATACACCAAAGGAAATTGGCTGCTCAAGGTCACAAATGTGCAGGCAATGCAAGAGAATTAAGTATATTAGGATCCCATCAGAAAGTAATGTAACTATAAGACCATCATGCAAGGCAGCACCTATTCCCACATAAGCGCCACTTCTCGTCATCCACATTTTCCTGGATAGAACGCGTCAACACGAACAGTCGGAGGCTCAGGAGAAACAACCCACATTCCAGCACAAACCCTTAGGCGAGGACACTCAAGTCGACACCCAAGAAGGCAAAGACACTGCCGATCTTCAGGGTGACGATGACGGAGACGACAACGTTAAGGATCAAGGGCAAGAGCACAGCGAGCAGGCCGGAGACGAGACCCAGGACAAGGTGGAGGAGCTCAGCGACGAGGGTCCTAAGAATCACGTCACGTCAATCGAGAGGAAGAAGAAGTCAGCATCAGGAGAACACCCACAGGAGCTCGCACAACAGCGGCGTAACCAATTCCAGCTCGGCAGAGGCAACGACGGAGAGGACGATGTGCACGGCGTTGAATATGACCTGCAACACAATTCAGCGTTCAACAGCTATCGACAAAAGCAAAAAGGGCTTACAGTGATCAAAGTGCAAATGAGACCGGCAATATCGACGAGGGAAAGGACGCCAGTGGCGCCGGTGAGAGCAACATCAACGGCCACGCCGACGAGGACCTTGACATCGGCAATGGCGACGTGGATGATCGCCTCCGCCTCGTGGATGATGGGCGTGATGATCTCGACGGTGATGTTGTCGGCGGTGCCGAAAACTGGAGGAACGAATTAGTGTGACCACTTCGAGACAGTACTGAAGAACGACTAACCAAGGGGCGCGAGGGTCACGCTGAGGTCAACGGTAAGGTCGGCCACGATGCTGGGGAGGGTCTTGCAGCCGCAGCTATACTCGGCGTCGCGAAGAGCGAGTGCGTTGTCGGCGACGGGGGCAGCCTGGACAGACGCGAACGCGGCGAAGCCGAGGGCAGCGTAGGAGACGATGGAGCTGAAGGAAGGCATCGTTGTGGAGTAGTAAAGGATTGTGGGGAGTAAGAGAATGTGGTGGGTCGTAGAGAAGGAATCCGAGGAACCTGGGGAATAATCTGAGAATAAGGCCTAGCTTTTATACAATTTCTACCGCGCGCCCCCTCTCTCTTCTGGCGTGTCACGGGCGAAAATGCATCATATGACCAACACTTGGACACCCGCCAGTAGTTCGGCATTCTTCTTTTTTTTTCTCGACGTTGGACACTGACACTGACAACTGACAGCAAGAAATTCCATCCAGCTCCTCCGTGATTTTGAGAAGAGTGTATGTTTGCAGAGCCATTCAGCAGAGTTGTTGATGGAGGATGTCAGATCAGAGAACATGAATGGAATAACCCATGAGTACTGAGTGGCGCAAGAAGATTCCAAAACAGGAGTAGAAGTGAGATGGACCGGGGTAAGTAAAGGAGCCGGCGGTTTGTATATGTTTTGCAATATGAGTCCCGGAGTCTAATTTCAACAGACGAACTCTGACGAAGGACCTTGACAAGTGTTCAACGTTCGAGGCTAATCTTACAAATTTTCCCACTGCTTAGCGTTCAACGCTCCATTACCCTTTCGATACCGCCTCTCCATAAACCATTTACATCCCGGCCCATTGTGGCACTCAATGTCCTTTGGCAGCCTCCTGACAATCTGGAGAGAACCTTCGCCTGTATCCTGCCGGCTACGTCGATTGAAAGATTGTTGGAGATCATCCGACCTACCCACATACATAGTACTGCTTACAATACTAATTCGTATGTACCTCGTTCAATGGATTCTTGTGGCGCAGGGATGTCGCAGAGCTAATGAGTCTTCCCAATGCGTATACCAGGAATCACCGTCTGCACCTCGCTCACCCGGAACTTCTTCTCGCCCTGCTCCGGCGCCTTTCCCGTTCCTTTTACCTTCTTCGCTGGCCGGTTTCCCACGTCGTCCTCCCTCGGTCGCGCGCGCGCCTTGCCCATTGGACGAAACGAGATACTGGGGAGGGCTTCGTGCAGACGCCTAGCATCCTTTGCGGTGAGCCCCATGATCCCTTTCGTGTTATGCTCTCCAGTCGCGTCCGGCAACGGTAAATCCGGAGGCCACCCAACGATCTCAAGGCCAGAGCTCCTAAGCAGTTGTGGAAGAGTGCACCAGGGAAGCTGGGGCACGCCGAAGTTGGTGTACTGGATCGGTATCTCATACTGGGCTGCATTGACATCTCGGTAAGTACCGATCGGATATTTGTACGTGGCGCACCGAGGAGTTTTGCGAAATGGGCCTTCAACTTGGGCAATATAACGTTTTTGGAAAGAGATGGTCCACGGCGCTGACCGGATCTCGAAGGCACCTACTCAGTATTTCAGTTCTCGTCCCGCCACACAGAGAATGCGAGTCCTAACTTGAGGTATGGTGGAGACCTGAATATTGTCTAGCAAAGCTGCAGATGTTGGTACCTGTTTGGTCCTCGGGAATGAACAGAAACAATAAATGAAGAACGCTTACAATATCATCTATCTCCTCGATAGCCAGAGTTGTAACATTCAACTAAAGAATAATCAGCACATTATTATCAGACTGAGGGAAGTTCTCGATATGCAACATACCGTCGGAACTTCAACTATGGGGACCAAAGGGACAACGGGTTCGGCTTCAGGGAGCTTCTGACATTCCGCGCAATTCGAACACCTCCGGCAGCCTCTTTGTCGATTCCTTGAGTGTGGACAGTCCACAGGACGTCGGAGAGGTTCTAGTAATGGTACATCCCGCGATTCCGGATGAAGCAGAAGGTAGGCCGCAGCATAGCATTGTCGAAGCTGCACTGAATATCCAGCCCACCCGAATTCATAACATGTGTGAGTTGAGACTCCGGACGTGGCAGCGCAAAATGCCTCTACCGAGGCAGCTATGTAGGTAGGATACACCGATCCATTGAATACACGATCCCAGCAGTTCAAGTAGTAATCGTTCCGGTATTTGTATGGCGTCAGCTTCCGAGAAGAGTGTTCCGACATAAGCAGGTAAATTGCAGTAAGCCGCACTGAAAGTCCAATATCCAATGAATCCCACCAGAAAGTAGGAAGCGATCCGTGTCGATTTGCCCACCAGGCAGCATGCTCTGCTTCTTTCCACTCAGATTTTGAGCATGTTACCACCGAGTATCGCACGCTACTAGGAAGTCTGTTCACCCAAGGCTGATAATCAAAATCAAATAGACCGGCAGTGCTGAGGCGGGTTCGAAGCTCATCGTCCATGTTTGTGAGGACGGCGTCCGATATGATGCCACAAGAAGCGCCAAGTGCAAGAACACCCAGCCATGCCGGCACATCAATGTCGAGACGTATCCGCAAATCGTTTAGAGCAAGGAGCGATAGCGAAGGGATGTGAGGGGTATAGTCATTAGTGCCGTGCTGCATTGTTAATAACCGCACAGCGAGTCCAATCAGCAAGACCCCTCCCCCAAGCTACTTCTCTGACAGACACGGATGTATATATCGCCCAGATTATCACTGAAACTCGCATTGCGAATGAGGCTTTGGATACTCGCTCTCGGCAACTGGACCAAGTCGGTATACGAGGTGTTCGTAGCCGTAGTGACGAGCATGAAAGTTTTCGGTTCACATATTCGAGAGACCCTTCCAACGAATCTCTATCCTGCTGCAAACTGGGAGCACACTTCTCTTCATCGCCTTCAACCCATAACCAAATTCTTCCATCCTTGACAAGATTGGCCAGGACGTCCCAGGTTACGGCACGATGCACGTCCGTGATCGCACGCCGAAAAATAGCACACTCCACAGCGTAGAAGACGAGGCATATCCGATTGAGCGCGCTCGCTCCAAGCTCGACATACGGGGCGCTCTCGGGAACCTCTTCCGAGTCGAAGCTGAGCTCCTGAATGACGAGCGGATTCCCGCCTGGATATTCCCTGTCGAACCTGGCGGGGGACATGGATATCCAGCGCGCCGCATCTGCGGGAAGTGGGTGATTGGGGAGTGGGTAATCCTCCTGTTCCGACACTGAGTCTGTGTTCATGACCTCTTGATTCGACTCACCTCGGAGTGGGGATCAGAGTCGACGCGCTCGATTTCAGCCGGATCCCTTGCTGGGAAGCCATCGGTGGGAGGGGAGGATGGTAGATTCTGGGGGAACGCATGATATTCTAGCGCGCGCACGACGCCCGTTGGGACGGAAGGATATACATTCACGGCGCGCGAGGAATGCGGCCGGGACGTTAGATCTCTGGAGAGCGAGCGATCTTCTAGCGTTAACGCTGCGTTCGCGGAATATCCCTCCATGGGATTCCACGGCACTATGGGCTGTAAGTGATATGAGTGTAGCATAGTGAGTCATCTATGGTAGACGAAAGGATTGCCGCGGTATCCGTGCTGGCTAGTGTTATTCCGTGGCGAGCGCCTGTCTCAACGCACGGTCCTTCGTATGTTCCGTTACGGTCCAAAGTTGTACAGGCTGAACCTTGTGGGATAACGTCAGACTGAGGTTCTTTAATAGGCGAGCGCGTTGAACGGATATAATTTATAAAATCCATAAACATTTCCTGAATGACGATGGATCAGATATGCCTTATGACAACGCGTCAGAAATTAGAAAAACAACACAAGGTACATATTGTGACAAACCTGTTCCAATAATTCCGCAACATCCTTATACTCCTCTCGTGATGATGTTGATGATGTTCTATGATGATGATCCGGTTGCGATTTGCATTTGGGATAGCTCGTGCAGTAGTCTCCCTACAACCGCACATCATCGTATTGGCTTCAGCCTCCGTTGACAGCGATGACTCTCGTCAGTACGTGATGGTACGAGTGCACATGCATGGTGGAGGAAGCGAAACAGGGCCACCCGGCGCTGGGAGAGGAATTCTCTCTTCGGGGCAATAAACTTGAGGGATGGCTACGACTGAGTCTGACGGGGCGTCGAGAGGTTCTAGTACACATCAGAAAACCAATTTACATTTCTCTAACTGAGATAGATCAAACATACCTTGTGTCAACAGCTATGTGTCTTCATCCTTGATACGTGAAACAGGCGGCGGTCCTTGGTATTGTATGTGGTGATGCATTACAGGGAGCGCTTGCTTGAGCTCCAGCGACTCATCGCTCCCGTCGAAGCGCTCTAGCATGCCAGGGTTTCTCGTGCCCGTCGCTGGACAAATGAAGAGTATTACTGAATTGCAGTGGTGAAGGAAGAGGTCGGTAGCGCGACAATAAACAGTTTACCAGAGGAAACTTGAACGAGCTACGCGTTTAAACGGTACGATGTTCACTAGGAAGGTAAGTAAAAGTCCAAGCAGATTTGCATTATGGCAAATTTCACTAGGCTGGCTCGTAAGGAAGGAATTTGAGGTCAAAGAACGTTTATTTTGAACACCACAACAGAATTTTACAGACTCCTCTAGTGGGCGTGGTTCTTGTGATGTTCTATGCGTGGCACTTGTCAGTCGGGGATTATCCGCGCTCGCATCTAGACACGTACTCAAATGCACTGCAAAAATCGTCAGCGTCAAGTCATCATGGAAGGAAAGACACGCACTCTGATAATCCAGCGTATACCCGATACCGAATATGGCCAGGATTCCCAACACGTAGGGCGTTCCAGAGGCGTTGTCGCCGTTCGCAAAGCGCGCCTTGAGACCGGTCTTGGGCGTGGCATTGCCCTTGGGCAGCTTGGAGTAGAATTCTACGAGCGGGGCGAGGCCTTCACCGCTGCCGCCAGACTGATATGGTGCCACCGTATTAGCGTTGCATAGCGGAAGACATGAAGCGACGCACGACGAGTCTCGGGGTAGCAATCTTGGGCGGGACGAGCCCGCCCAGCGAGCGGCGTATGAGGGAGGCGTGCATGATGATGGCGGTTGGGAAGTCCTGTTTCCGGATGCCGCCGAAAAGTCGTAGGGGCAGCGGCAGGCATTTCGTCCGCGGCCAAAACTAGGACTGATCAACAGAATTGAATGTTCCCAACTTCATTATGATTCAACTCTCTTCAAGGCTAATCCACTCTTCAGAATGTGCAGGCGTTGGTTTCGAGGCGTCTCGGGTGGTTGAGGGCGCTAACTTGTTTAATTTACGCTGGATGGGAAGGTTTCCTTTCGGATAACGCTGTGCCCAGTTCTGACTCGCTCTATAGATACCATTGTTCAACTGAGCGACTTCGCTGTATAGAGCTATAACCTATCTAGAACAAGTATTCGTAATGATATGCTCTTTGTTACGCCTCAGTGTTCCGCCCGGAAGCGCGTACAACATCACGGGATGACTATAGACAACCTTCTTCAATCAGCGCCTGCCCAAATGTTCCACCTGCTGTTACTCACTTGACGCTCACTAGGACGAGAATATCGCTACGTGGCCATTTAACTTCCCGAACGCAGAAGAGATGTCTAGGAACCATGATAAAGAGCCCTCAAGTAGTTCCAGTCTGTGCCATTTCTCAAGAAAATGCTCACAGTTCTGTTGGTGCAATAAGAAAACTGCAACCCATTGTAGACACCACCAGACTGCAGCCGACCTGGGGAACCAGCCCTTTTCAAAGATACCTAAACTGAAAGATCACTTTGCCAAACTCCCTGGTGGGTAATAGGAATATAGATCTGTACTTACTGACAGTGAGTACAGCATGAGATACCGATCCAATACACCAACCTCGGGATGCCCCGATGCGTTCTTCCCCAATTTACCGTTACCTGGCGCAACTGGAGAGCATGAACGCGAAAAGATCATCAAGCTTTCCGCGAAGGAAGCCAGGTGTCTGTATGAAGCGCTTCCTTTCGTTCGATGGACAAGGTGCGCGAGGATGATATAGGCAGCCGACGAAGAAGGTAGAGGGAAAGGCAAGGGCGGCGGAGCAAGACGAGAGGAAGTGAGGTGCAGACGGTTATTCGTGGAATTCACGTCTCCAAGTAGCGGTATCGCGGAAGGCGATACCTGTCCCACGGAAGTCCACCAGAAATTCATTAAGTGTAGTCCGACATAAACCATCATGCAACAATGGACATAATCAGAGAATCCCCAACAAGCTTGTGTAAAGTTTCTATGAGTTTACCTAGAAAATTTGGGTATCTGGTAAGTAGTAAGGACCCAACTTGGAAAGCTTGGAACTTGTTTGGGCAAGTTCTTGCTTCTACAAGTGCTCTGACGGCACATAAAAAATCCAGTAAGACTCGCGTGATAAAGGGGACGATGCCCCATAGAGGACGTTGATTGTGGGTGTGGTAGGTGGGTGACCACTAGGGTTGACTGGTTTCGGTTTTCGGGCCGCGGCTCCGAAACCGCGTCTCTTTCTGCCATCATCGTCGTCCTCTCACCATGGTGATACACAACGTTTTGCCCACGTAGCATATACGCCGGACATTCTATGGACCGTGTTTGCCCCAACCAAGCGTCAGCTTACTTTGCGTTCGCTTTCCAGCGTCCAACAACCTCTCTCTAAGTAGATTGTACAATGGTCCCCAATGGAACACTCGAGCAAAGGATAGAGGTGGCGGACGCCAGCGCGCTTTCTATCGGGTATGCGTTCATTTATTGATCGACAGAAACGAAAAAGGACTGATAGAGATGTAGATGCGCTGCCAAACCTAGTCGAAAAGATCCTTTTCACCGCGTCGACCTACCTATTTGTAAAATGCCTGGGGAAGTTTTAGTGAATTTAGGCCTGCAACTTGTGAAATCCTTGTCTTTGCTTGCTGGCCTCTTCTTTGAACGCCAGATGGGAACTGACTGCTTGTGACGCGTAAGGAATTCCGGTTGCGATTGTCTACTTTTCAACAGGAACACTTTCTCGCAGTGCTTCAATGAGCGGCTCCACGGTATGCTTCCAAGTGACTGTCGGTGGCGCTCTTGAAGGTTCGTATCTTGATACTTCGTTCTGTGTGATATTAACGCCTTTGTAGGAGACGGGACCAAGAAGTTTACCATGTCACACGATGTAGACCCCAGAGAACTCGACGTCTTCTTGCCCGTTGCGACATGAATGTCTGCTTCGCAATGGTCCAAGGCAAAACATGTAGTATTGGAACGGCCGTCGGCAAGCGGATGCATCCTTGTACTACACGGCACCGAAGGGCAGCATGAGATTGTCAGCGCGAAAGCAAATTTGTCAGTCTTTCCCCTCCCCCCCACTCGTTTATCACACATGCTTGAGTTTTAACAGGTAGCGTCCCGCCGTGGAAATCTGCATCTAAAAAGGTCGGCTCAGAACGCTATAGACCCCTACCACGGCGGCTAATCAGAACAACCTAACGCTGTGTTTAGCCAGTTGCAATAATCGCTTTATCGCGACGAACATCAATCGACGTCTAGGTTTTCGTACACGCAAGAGTAAAAGACTATGTGGAGCATACAATCGTGGATATCACGACCCTCTTCCTGGACACAACAGCACCCACCCGGGTCATTCAGAGAGTATCGAGTCCACGGGCCACCACCGTACTCGATTCGATACATATTTGAACACCACCGTTTACTGTACAACGCAAGTAAGTCGCACCCGCGAAGAAAATTCATAACGCATGAAGCCTTACACTTGTCATAGACGGGAGTCTTGGTCTTGAGCGCTTTCTGCGGGCCCAGACGTTTTCCAGGTGTGCGAAAAGAGTTATAGCATTCATGTTACGTACTGACTGGTTACCCGACAAAAGCAACCGTCATGCCATCGGTCTTATCACCTTTACGTTCGTTCATACGATCCCAAACGTTCTCCTTTAGGTCCTGGTAGTTCAGGAAGTTATCCGGTGCGCGCCAAACGCAGGCGTCCGCGGGGAGTGCCTAAATTTCCTGTTCCGATCTATCTAAACAGTCTGACGAAAAGTGTAGTGATGCTCAAGTCATGGTCTACTACGTTTCCTAGCAGTGGACTCAACTTCGCCCATGGTCTGGATATACGCGATGACCTTGAACCACACAGCGTTCAACCCTCATTTATCGTACCGGAGAAGGTCTAAAATCCACTCAAGGTGTCCGGTCAATCTCGCGCCTCAGCCCTTCTACGGCTATTTTGAAAACCCGCTTTGTGGAGCTACTCGGTACGTTCATATCCACTGCAAATCCACACTGCATACATCGTGTACTCAGTACATAATATCCTTCTCAGCGCGCAATCTCGGAGAGCCGCAGCTTCCGAGGCTCAAAGATTTACCACTGCCAATGCAGACTGGGAAGCATAATGCGAAATGAACGGTGGTGCTTATTGGGAAAGAAGCTAGGCGCCTGCACGAAACGCTTCCAGGTGTTTCATTTCTTCGAATGAACAACACCCACACGCGGCCAAAGGATGAAGAAAGCTAGGAGGATGTAGGGAAGCAGCCGCCGAAGAAGGTAAAGGGAAAGGCACCAGAGCAGGGCAAGAAGGAATTTAAGCTCAGGAGCGCGGTGGAAAGGGTGCCAATTTCGCGAGAGTCACGTCGAAAAATCTAATTATGTAGTCCTGCAACACTCCTGGACGTCAAAAGTTGAGGAGAATCATTGAACGCGCTCGAACAAGCTTTTAATCAAGGAAGTACTTTATAGCGGGATATAGGCGATGGGGCTATTCATTGACAGAGCTCAAGGGTCTGGGGACGTTGGAGTAGTAACATTGAAAGGGTAATCCTCTTACGTGACTCTCAGTAGATTTGTTTAGTCTGACTGCTCAACCACAGCGCGATTGAGACAGTTTAGCCTGACCGCTGAAATGCGTAGAGGAGTTTCAAGAAGCGCGATCGCGCTTCTTACACGGTCACAAGTTCGTCATATGCACATTTGACTGTCAGAATTTTTCATTCCGCTGTTTAATGGCGGGAAGAAGCGAGCGGCAAACTGCGGGCCATGTTTTTGGAATCATTCAATGTCACATTTTCACATCCGCGCCCGTGACGCGCCGAAAGGAGAGGGGGCGGGCAGAATTGTATAAAAGCTAGGCTTTATTCTCAGATATTCCCCAGTGTCCTCGGATTACTTCTCCAGCTCCACTACATTCCCTCACGTTCTCTTACACCCCCACAATCCTTTACTACTCGACAACGATGCCTTCCTTCAGCTCCATCGTCACCTACGCTGCTCTCGGCTTCGCCGCGTTCGCGTCTGTGCAGGCTGCCCCCGTCGCAGACAACGCACTCGCTCTTCGCGACGCCGAGTATAGCTGCGGCTGCAAGACCCTCCCCACCATCGTGGCCGACCTTACCGTTGACCTCAGCGTGACCCTCGCGCCCCTTGGTTAGTCTTTCTTCAGTACTACTCTCCCTCTACGTTCTCACAGACTCCAGTTTTCGGCACCGCCGACAACATCACCGTCGAGATCATCACGCCCATCATCCATGAGGCCGAGGCCATCATCCACGTCGCCATTGCCGATGTCAAGGTCCTCGTCGGCGTGGCCGTTGATGTTGTTCTCACCGGTGCCACTGGCGTCCTTTCCCTCGTCGATATTGCCGGTCTCATTTGCACTTTGATCACTGTAAGCGCTTTTCTTGGTTTCTTGATAGCTGTTGAATGCTGACTTGTTTTGCAGGTCATCTTCAACGCCGTGCACATCGTTCTCTCCGTCGTTGCCTCTGCCGAGCTGGAACTGGTTACCCCGCTGTTGTGCGAGCTCCTGTGGGTGTTCTCCTGATGATGATGCTTCTATATCGCGATTGACGTGACATGATTCTTAGGACCCTCGTCGCTGAGCTCCTCCACCTTGTCCTGGGCCTCGTCTCTGGCCTGCTCGCTGTGCTCTTGCCCTTGATCCTCAACGTTGTCGTCTCCGTCATTGTCACCTTGAAGATCGGCAGTGTCTTCGCCTTCTTGGGTGTCGATTTGAGTGTCCTCGCTTAAGGGTTTGTGCTGGAATGTGGGTAGTTTCTCCTGCACCGCCGGTTGGTATTGACGCGTTCTATGCAGGAAAATGTGGATGACGAGAAGCGGCGCTCATATCCAGTTGGCGGGAACAGGTGCCAATTGGGTGTGCTGCCTTGCATGATTGTCTTATTTACATTACTTTTCTGTTGGGATCTTAATATACTTAATTCTCTTGCATTGCCAGCTGAACATTAGTTTTGTGACGATCAATTCTGTTCGGTTTGTATCTGGTAGGTTCAGTAGTAGTAAGCGATGAAACCTGGCCTCGAACTTCATGTGTCTTTTACGCGTCTTGCAGAGAGACGCGTCTGCGCAAAACGTTTGCTCGAAAGGTGCCCAATCCAATTTGCCGTCCAGTGCAGTTCAAATCATGATTCAAAGATATTGGACAAAGATCATGGAATATCGAACCCCAAACACCTGGAACAATTGTAGATTTAACCTTGACGATACGGAAGATTCAAGAACAAGACGCTTTGAGCTTCGGGCCGGGGGGCCGAGTCCACTTGCTCCTCGCCATCATCTTCGCGGTCCCTCCGTTTCTCGTTAACGCTGTCATGGCTTGAGTACTGTACCCAATCGCGCAATTCACCGTAGATGAACATGGACTCAACAAATACAAGACTGCCGCGCGTTCGCAGTTCCCTTTTGGCGACATCGAATTATTCACTGGGATTTGCGACTGGTCGTTATGGACACAGAGATGTGGCTGGCGAGCGCAGTTTGTATTGGACGCGCAAGTGGTACGCCTATTTTCATTCCTGCATAAGAAAAGAACCAAGTAACGGAAATGCAGAACACGCACGGTCTGGGACCGACCTTTGAGAGGCCATTCAAAGGAATCTTTGTCGTTATCAACAACAGGTCGTTTCCCTCTCGTAGACTGTTCATTATAGACCTCTTCAGCATTGTTTCAAAATATTTCGCGTCCCCAAAAAATCTGACATCCTCCTACCAGTCCCCAGGGGGTCAACCCCAATCTCGGTGAAGGACGTTGCGTCTGATCAGGAGGATATGGAGAGTTCATAGTCGCCTAGGAGGATCACCCACTCCAGAGCATATCAGCAAAAATTCGGGATACTCTCCAGCGTCATGGCCACTTATGTGGATTTCTTTTCCGGAGCGCTTTGACTGTGATGGCTGGAATCCAAAAACAAGCGCTGCTACCACTACTTTAGAAGAGGTAAGGCTACGTCTACTCTCCTCCTTCTCAGCTTGACACGTTTCACAGGAAACTAATCTCTAATCGAAGCAAACCATTCGTCGTTATCAAAGATGAGGCGTGGTGCTTACCCAACGTCTACCGTTGCTGTAACAAGACGTCCAGGATCGGCTGTAGCTCGCCACGGTTACTAGCGTGTGAGGGCAAACCTGTCCGTCCCCTCTTTCTACTCGTTTATCTTGTTATTGATTTTAGTGTTTAGCTCGGACAAGTATGGAAAGCAACGCATTCGATGGGGAAGATATCTGCGTCCGAAGAAGTCGGCACATACGCCCCGTTCAACTAGATATGATTGGTTCGTTCAACAGTTCGTCAAAATACGCGGGCATTGTTATTAATTTCTCCCCAGGACGCTGGGATTTCGTCAGATTCCTGGACGACCATTTCTAACTCACTACGATATCCGTCCAGCTCGTGGGTAATGCGCATTCCAACCGTAGAAAATCGTGGTGGATGAAAATCAAGATGTATCAAGAAAGGCCGTGATGGTTATCGACGCTCGGCTACTTGTACTCGGTATCCGACAAGTTGACGATGGAGTTAACGTGTACCCACCATGGATGGTGTCTTGACAGAGACGCGGCAGAATGAGGGGGGAGTACTACATCTGTATGTGGCCCATGTATTACCTGCACCGACACTGACGCACGAACAGAAGACATATCATTGTGTATTCAGTCGCTGATATTTACTGGTTTGCCGTGCTTCGCGTTATGATTGTCATGCAGGAGAACGAACCTTCCACAAATTATTAGCTGGCGTTAAATGAGCCCTATACCGCCGTCTTTCTTCGATATTATTATCACAACCAGACCATGGAACACGTACTGTGATGATTCTGATCCAAAATGTTTATAGATGTTGTCGCCGTTCAACGCGCGCGCCTATCGAAAGTCCGTTGGACGTATCGCACTCGGTTCCGGGCCTGCGTTTTATGTGACTTGTGGCTCTAATGGAGCATACGAAGGGGACCGGGCGTTGGGATAGGCGCCCGGGACGAATGACCGACGCCATGTCACAGCCTCCTTCTCGCAGCACGGGTACACGCGGTCAACATTCTGTTTCCTTTCGTCCACCATGGGTGACCACTCGTACGCTATGCCGCTGTGGAATGACTCCTACTCCATGGCGCCCAGGTGGCCATATCCCGCAAACGTAGCGCACATGCTGGAAGATCCCTCGCGTCCCCAGTATCTAACATCCTCTACACCCACCCAGCCGCATTCCCTTCACGCCGTGAATGTATATCCTTCCCTCGCCATAGACCGCGCGCCGGCGCCGGAATATGATCCAACCTTCCCTCTCACTGATGGCAACCGAACGGAGGATTTGCCCAACATCGAGCACGTCGAGTCTGACCCGGTCCCACAATCCAAGGTGAGTGGAATTCAGAGGTTATGGACTCAGACTCAGAGGCGGAACAGGAGGATCACCCACTCCCCGCAGATGCGGCGCGCTGGATATCCATGTCCCCCACACAGTTCGACAGGGAATATCCAGGCGGGAATCCGTTCGTCATGGAGGAGCTCAACTCGACCTCGGAAGAGGATCCTGAGAGTGCCTCGTATGTCGAGCTTGGAGCAAGCGCGCTCAATCGGATATTCATCGTCTTCTGGGTTGCGGAGTGGGCTATTTTCCCTTACGAATCCAACGACACATATCGTGAAATAATCTGGGGCGTCCTGGCCAATCTTCTCAAGGATGGAAAAATTTGGTTATGGGTTGACGGCGATGAAGAGAAGGCTGCCGCTTTGCAGCGGGATCATCACCAAGTGCGGCGATTGAAAATTTCTTTCGAATATGTGAAACAAAAACTTTCATGCACGTCACTATGGATACGCACGCCTCTTTGGGAGTCCAGTTTTCAGGAGCAAGTATTCAAAGCCTCATTCGCAATGCGGAGTGCAGTGATAACCTGGGCGGCATTTACATCTGTGTCTGTCAGAGAAGCAGGTTGGATGAGGGGTCGTGCTGATTGGACTCGTTGTGCGCTTTTGAGTGCATTATATACCTGGTATTTTTCTGCCGCTTACCTTGGCATACTCAAACTTCCCTGGGATGAGGGTCGGTACAGCCATTTCGAAGGTGCATTCAAGGCTACTCTTCGATGCCACGGCCATTCTTGCCATTCCTCTGTTCCCATGCACTTGAGGGAGGCTCTGAAGCGCTGGTCATACTTACAGTCTTTTCTTTGCTCTAGAGCTGACCACGAGTGCAGAATGTTTACGTGTGCACCCGGGTACATCCGGCACTCGCACCCGGGTGTCGAGTGTTTGCCGGTGCCGAGTAGAGTGTCTGCACGGGTGGGTACTCGAGTGCGAGTGTTCAGCTTTGGGCCGCGAGTACTCGTGCCCAAACACCCGTGTAAACACTCGAGTATTTAGGTACATATTTATAATTAATTTACTGATTTTCTTCAACTCAAACGGGGCTTTGCGCCCCATAAACGAGCTACATGCACCAATAACGCGGGTAACGCCGTTGGCACGGCAGAGCCCGCTACCTCTGGCGTTACCCGCGTCTCAGTCTTCCGCACACGGGGGTTTTTTTTTTCGGTCTATTTGTTCGTCTCGGTACCTACGTCTAATCTACAGTTTTTAATCGACTGGAGGCCGTTGGGAACCTCTGGGTCGCGTTGTGTGCGTCTGTTTGGCGGCGGCATGGCCGCGTCACGTAAGCGGTGCCTACGTCGTCTTTTTTCCTCCTCCTCTTCCACCACAGCACTATGCCCGGGCCATCCTCGCGTCTCATCCTCGACAATCTTGGGAAGTTCATTGGGGTTGTTATTGGGAGAATAGTTCTTAGGAGTCAGGTGAGTCCAGGGTCTTTAAAAGAGGGATTTTGCTTACCATTGTTCCAAACTCTCCTGCTCCTCCATTTCGTGCCGCCTTTGTCCGCCATCATCTGCTGCTCCAATCATCGTGCTCCCTACCTGTCCTGTCCACCCGACTCGTGCCGTCATTCCCATCCTCACTCCCTTTGGTCTTGCGCTATGCACCGCCTTCTGTCCGTCTCTGTCCTCCTCCAATCCTTCTCATCCGCCCCTGGTCCACCCACCTGTCACCGCGCGTCACCCTCGTTGTCGCGATTCCCACATCCGATAGCTCTCGCCGTCCTCCGAGACCAACCGCGGCGCACCAGACGAGTGCGAAGGCCCAGGCTCTATGCTCAGGTATTCTTTGCCTATACTTTGCTCGTTAGCCAAATGACAGCCGCCTAGACGTCTCGCCCATGTACCTGTCTGCGGACGCCCCGTCCGGCCATTCCCTCCTCACCAACACTACACCCACTACGGCCGAAAGATATGCGGCCTCTGCCGTGCTCAAGCCGCCGATCGCGCCAAAAACTAGTGTACCAGAAGGTAAGTACCCCGATCAAAGGCCAAAATCCTTCTCACCCAACGTCAGTCGTGAACGGCCTTTGTTAGTCCCGGCCCCACTCTTGTATTCCCCGTACTTTTACCGTTCCTGTTTCGCCACGCCAGCCCCACTCTCGAATAGTTATACCTTGACAGTATGTGTTCTCGCCCGTACGCTGTATTTGTCGCCATATAAAGAGTTTGCTGAAAAGACGCGCGGATCCTGACATCGGGACGGAAATAGGAGTGACTCGAGAGGAGCGAGAGTGTGGTGGCGTATCCGACTTCAAGCCAAGTAAGTCAATGGTAATGGTCCAAAGAAGACCGACATGGATACCAGTCGAGTCAATGACGAACATCAAGACCTGTTCAAGTTTAAGTTGATGCTGAAGGATGACCACTGATGACGGGTCCAGACCGGGACCACGTGGTACACGAGACGCGTTAGGCACGCTGACGTCGGCCGAGGGTACGTGGTGAGTCCAAGGGTGGCTTGACATTATCGTCAGTACACGGCAATTCTTACCAATGGTGGGAGCATTACCGAAGGCTATGCATCAAAGAGGCAGCGTCCATACTGTGTATGACGTGTACGCTGCAGCCAAGGCGTAGTCTAGTTTTTTGGTCAGTTAAAAGTATGGGGAGACAAGTGTAGGCTTACTCCGGAACGCGGGTCGGTAACAGCCGGCCGCGAACATTTAGGCCACGACGAGTCCGGCTTGGACAGCGTACATGCCATGAATGGCTGTGGGTTCGCCGGGGCATGAGCGTGCAGAAAGCGAGGCAGTGTCGGTAAACTCGAGACGACACACATGGCAGGAGAGTGATCCCGGTCTCCGGTCGAACGCCACAGCTTAAAGTTACCGTGAACAAACTGATGGTCGACGTCAGATGATTAAGTCTGGGACGGGCATGGGCGCAGAGCCAGGTACCACTCCGAGCAAGTGCGGATGAGGGCTTCGCTTGCGTGCGGAAGAGGCATGACTGCTGAACGGCCAGAACAACGGTAAACGCTGTAGGAGTCTGTGAGTCATTGGGCATCAATAACAACTGTGCGTGAAAGTAAGCACCTTGCATGGAGCAGGGACTCGACCAGATCCAACACTGCAGCCAAAGGCATTTCCTGTTCTCAAGGAAAGGTGCCGATATGCCATGAGGTGCGGATGAGGACGAGATGAGGCTCGCTAATGACTATCCTCAAACAAGGGAGGAGCGGTAATAGGGGACACTTCATCTAGGGACAGGCAACGGGCCAGGTCCGTAGGCGCAGCATGACAAAAGACCAGTCATTGGTGGGAGCGGGGGGCGACATTGTACGGCTCATCCCCGAGCTGGGTTGTCGTAGGTCATCTAAAGAGAAGGGCGGTTAAACAAGAGCGGTGAGAAGTAAGTGAGAGAATAACCCGCCTCGTCAGATAAGCTGGCATTATGAACGGTGAAGCGATGGCGCCCAAGCCAAGAAAAAGACGGTGAGGGGGGGTGGTTGCAAGGAAGAATAGGCGTGCGTCAGCTCTTTCCCACGTCGGTGCCGAAAGCCGGAGTTTAAAAAATTTTAGATGTGACATTGTGAATGTGACAATACACGTGTGATCGTCATTCTAACTGCTAACTGCCAAATCATCTCTTGTGGCCGCGTCTTATTTATTCTGCTGCAACAGGTTTGCATCTACTTGGATGGCTTTTCAAACAAGGTAGAGGCGTTAACGTTTTAAGAGGAATGGGACTGCCTTTTGTTCAGCATTGACATCCGAACTTCATGGTTCTATGTATGCCGTGAGTTTATTTCTTGGGGTGTATAAGCTTTCGGTATGCATTTTTGGGAAGACATGTTCCAATAGCGGTCCTTGCCCGTTTTCCTCTCTTTGCTCTCACACCATGACTAGCTTGGCTTGTTGCGCGTCTGTGTTCGCTGTCCTTTCACATTCGGGGTTGGAAATGCGTTGTAAGGTTGAGCACCATGTCTTCATTCAAACGGTTGCGCCGCATAAAAATCCGCCGCCCCTTCCTGCTGCGATAGCAGTTACCACACGCGAGGAGGCGGAGCAAATCATCGCTATCGCTGGGGACTTTTGCGAGCGAAATAAGGCGATTTCCGATGGTCGCGAGTTCCATGAAGCTATGATAGAGTGTGGCGTCATGACCAATCTCCAAGCGTTCTTCCAAGGCGTTGTCAGATTTTGGGTAGTGCTGGAAGGAAAGACCGTTGCTTTACACATTCATGAGTAGGTCATTAATTGAGTGGTGAGTTATTCGTCCTAACAGCTGTGTCAGGGAAGAGGCACGATACAGTCTGGCGCAGTCGAAGCCCCGGTTTCGTCTCGCGTATCTCTTCGACAATATCAGTGACAGTTTACTATCCCTCTTCACGAGAGGCCGTCTGCCCACTGGGAAGGCTTTGGCTTGGGACTCTCACCTCGATCCCGCTCGTGGACAACACCCTCCTCTACGACTGTCCGACTCAGGCGATGAAATTCCCCAGCCATTCAGCCCCATCAAGTTCCCCTTCCCTCTCATTTTAGATGTCCCGACCACACCCACCGCTCCTTCCACGCCAGTGAGAGGCCAGAAGAGACGTGCTTCCGAAGTGCTTCTCTCTTCTCGCAGCCCACCTACTCGCTTCCAAGGTTCCGCTCAATCACCCTCCGGTCTTCGGGGACTCGGTGCGTCTCAAGCATCGTCGTCAAACCTAGGGCGCCTGGCAGAAATTGAACGTGCCCTGAGTTCTCAGAAAGCTGCCCGTAGGGCCATGGTTTCGGACTTCTTACGGATGTATCATGGAGAGCAAGCGCGAGAAATTGAGGGCTTGCTGATGGCATCTCGTGACGCCAATGAGTTCCAGGATTTAGTGAGGAACAAAGAGTGGGCGAGCCTTCTTACGACGGAGAAAGTACGATGGATATGGGACCTGGAATCTGTAGTTTCGGACTGATTATGAGCGGTTGTAAACTATTTAGTTGACGCGCCCATTTTGTAATTCCTTTTTAGTGCACCTGCTTTCAAGCGTTGTAGATCCGTTCGAGTTTGCTAGGCTAATACAATCGGAGTGATTCCGTCCGTGTAGTGAATACCTCACAAGGACATACATAGTGTGCTTGCCATGGCTGTAGTTGAATGACCGGGATGGATACTAGCTGACTTGTATGAACTCGAGGTACGACCGAGCAAGAATCACGTCTCACTCGAATGAGAGACCGACGTGGTCGGATTCTCAAATGCGCCTTCATTCTTTGGCGCCATTTATATCATGTTAAAGCGTTCTGTAAAGTATTTACATGCCTAGGTTGGAGTGAAATGGTTTGACATTCAATGGGATTGTATGCTAATACCGATTTTCTTACGACCAACTCAGTGTCAACTCTAGATGGGACATATGAGAAGGCTGAAAATGCTCTCTGAAAATACCATCTGCCATCCAATCCAGCCAAGCGTTTGGTGCGGATATGCACCGTCCCTCGAGCGCGATTTGCAGGACATGGGGTGAAGTCCTCAATCGCTGCAACCCATCCCGAATAAGGGACCACTTGATGCTGGATATTCCGAACACAAAGTCAAGATAAACTTCGTGAATGACCGTGTTTGGCGTGACGGTTGATACGGACGCGGCGACAAAGTCCGCATCATATCCATCGGCTGCGAAGGCGAGTTTGCGCAACGCGGCCAAGCCATGGAGCTGTAGAGGAGGAGCCATACAGGATGCTACGGGTTGCGGGTGAGTTTTGTTCCGGAACACAGCGGCCGTTCTTACCTGTTCGGAAGTCGAAAAAGGACTCGTCCAGAACTTTGAGGGAGAGGGCAGCAAGTGTGGTGGCACAATTGTCGAGCATGTGTTGCACATGACGGAGCTCGCTGGGGTAAGCGTGTAAGTCAAGCACGGTTAGTGCCGCGCAAGCTTGAAGAACATAGTTGAAGAGGTGGACGTCCTTGAATAGACGTGCCTTTACTGGGTTATCGCATTCATACGCAAACTCCTCGAGCAAACACCCGGGCGTGTCCTGCGCGAAGGCGTATGATTCGTCACGCACCCTATGACGTACCCTTAACTCATTAACTGCTGTAATTAGAACCCCAAGTATTA
>QLPD01003337.1:0-31814 GCA_003314085.1 Hymenopellis raphanipes
ATTTAAAAAACCGGAATGAATGGCAAATCTCGACTATCAGATAACTGGAGGGGTACCCGCTAGGAACCATTGTTCGTCATGCGACGGCAGGTCTAGTGACCGTAGAGACTGCAGTGATTACGCGTTCTGACGGCAGGAGGCGAGCCGCGTATATACTGGCACGCCGAGGACCGTGCTTCTGAATTTCCATCCTGCAAAGATATTACCAGACACATCACCAGTTGAGATTAACAACGTAACTTGCCAAGGACAAGATTTCGCTTCTCGTGTGGTTTCAAAGTCCGCCCCACTGGTCATCCTACATGACACGCAAGCCGTCGAGAAACCCATCTTGACGGCATTCCGCCCAACGGCCAGTAAACGCCAGTAATACGCGTCAATTACTCGGCACGGACCTAGCTAGATCACCAGACGCTACACGAGACTTATTGAGTAACCTTCTCGATTCATGTCCTCGCCTTGCTTCCGAACCTATACACCTTCATCAGTTTATTTCGTCGACAGGAGACTCAGAGCCAGCTCACCTCGTCACGGACGTGCACCTCAAGCAGACTCTTTTTGTGTCTCCAAAAGTTTGTAAAATAAGTAACGGGACACGTACGAATGACCACAAATATCTCCCTGTACAGCAGGTGACATTCTTACAATTCAGCATCACAGTGTATAATTGGGCACGGTCAGTGAAGTGAGCTGATGGTCCTTGTAGATGCTATGAAGTACTACTAAGCAGTCTCTCCCAAAACACAACGGAACGCCCTCGGAAACTTTGCATGCGCCTTAGGCAATAGGGCGCGTAATTTGGATTCCTTCATCGTAGTGAGTATCGTGAGCTTCGGCACCAGCTCAACCTTGGGCTGGCACAGCGCAGCATCCAAGTTCAGCCAGGACTCCGAATGTGGGCCTTCCTCGAAATAATATATGGTGAGAATGAGCTCGGCAATCGTGGGAGGGAGGTTGAGCAATGTCGAGGTGTGCCATACAAGGAATTCGATGTCGTCATCAGAACTACGTGCCAAATGCAACTCCAGTGTCTTGAGCTTGCGGGTTTCAATTGGGGGAAGTATGTCATCAACTTCTGGGAGACGATGTGAGTAAAAGTGAACATAAGCTTTAAAAACGGCAGACGGTGACTCACCATTGAAAGACTCTGATCGAATTTCGAGATATTCGAGAGAAAAGTCGGACGTGGCTCTAGTGACCAGCCGATTAATTCTTTCAACAAATGTAGGTGTCCATATGTCGGATTTGATGACGAGTTTGCGGGCACGGGCGAGGGGGGAGAACTTGCGACTGGTGTAGAGGTCCATGAGGATGTCTATGGTAGTTGTGCGCGCATACAAGCAGAGCTCGTCCAGATGGATGTACGCTCGGTCTTCTCTACCCTCTATCTGAAGCACGTCTCCGTCATTGTCAAAGTCGACTACCGCAGGATCAACGTGGATCGTCGATACCATGTAGCGAAATAACTCGTCAATGAAGATGCCTTCCAATTGTAGACACTTCAGGCGAGGAGAAAGGTGATGGAATAAGGCATTCATCTCTGAGAGATGAAATTCGCAGTGAAATAATTTAAGAGACGAGATGGGGCAACGCGAGAGCGCCGTGAAGAGCGAGGGCAGATCTTCTACGGCAGTGAAGGTCAGGAAAGAGAGGGAAAGGGATGTCAGATTGGGAAGGTTTGAGAAGAATTCTGCAGGAGGAACGGGTAGAGCCGCAGGATCGTTTTCGTCGGTACTATCCACGGAGCGCTGGATCGTCAGATCCTGGACAAGACGCGTAATGTGCGGCGGTTTAGCGGTCAAGTCACCCAGATGCGCGCCGGGGCCCTCGTCGTCGTCCGCTACAATTTTTATACTGCGGAACACGGTTTCCTGGATAAAGCGCGTCGCGTGAGGCCAGACAAAACACATTGGTGCGACTGATGTGCGGTCGAGGTGATATAGTTCCCCGATGATGAGGTTTATTAGTTCTAGTGGAAGAAACACCATCTATTTGAGGTGTCAGTGAAGTATGTTGGGGTGGCAGAGAGCAAACCTTGAATGAAGAGTGATGGTGGCAAAGGTCAAAGTCAGGTCAAAGTTATCAAAGGCGTCCGGTCCGGGCCGAGAAACCGATGGCAAGAGCCGGCCCTTCGGCACTTCCACAGAAAACAACCATCACTACAGTAATACATGGCATCTCTACTAGTTCAAATAAGTTTGTCCTTTTTGTACACTACTTAGGATGACACTTCCAGTAAGACTGGTAGTCAATCACATTTCTCTACTCTCCGAGTTCTCGAGCAACGAACGTTATAACTTTACAAACACATCATTCCACCCAACCGCTCAACATCTAGTATGCGTACATTGTAATTTAATCACCGTATTTACTGAGTAACCTTCTCGATTCCAGGCGGGAACACATACCCACCCTGCTTCCGAACCTACAGGCCTTCAGTTTCCCTTCACACATGAGAGACTTGTGGAGTCAGCTCACCTCGTCAAAGACATGCATCTCAAGCAAACTCTTATTATGTCCCCAAAGGTCGCTCTCAAGCTTCCCATCACGCACACACCGCGCAACCTCGTCAGCCTGGAAATGCCAGCCACCTTCATCTCGCATCAGAATCACTTAGCCAGGCTCAAGAAAGAACACCTTACCTCCGACGTATTCAAACACGCGCTTCTCCTCCCTCACAGACGCGCCTTTCTGGTTGAAATACTCGACCGTAAACTTCTTCGGGCAATAGATGGGCGCATCGATGTTTATAATGCCCTTCTCGAAGCGGATGCTAACACCAGGCGTAATGTTCTTTACGTTGATACTGCAGCTCAGGACAGCCTGAGCGCGAAGGTCGCCCTGGTCAAAGTTGAGGGTGAACGACGTGTTGCTGTCGACGTTGGTTAAAGGTGTCATGAGCATCGATCCTGATATCTTGGGTTGAGTGAGCTTGTTTGCGGGATGCTCGAAGAGGGCCATGATCGCCTGAGTGTGTCGTTACTAGGATCAAAGAACGGTTTAGAAGAATAGAGGATTAACCCACCCAAACTAGAGGGTAAGGTCCACTTCGGCCCTGTCATCAGTTGGGCGTTCAGCGAGAGACGGGAAAGTCGCTTACAGATCTAACAAAGCACCTCCTCCAAGAGCCGGGTCTAGGATACGATGTGTACGTGGGATGTCTGCAAATCATATGTCTTATCAAACTAGCACGAAGGACCAAAAAGTGAACCCACTGTGGATGTCAAAGTCACCAGACAGGTCCGCTTGCAAGACGATTGGCAATCCAAGAGTACCACTCTCTATGATGCGTTTGACCTCGAGACTTAGCGGTTGGAAACGCGTCCAGACGGCTTCCATGAAGAAGACAGCGTTTTCCTTTGCCGCTTCTAGGAGAGCCTTCAATTCCAGGGAGTTGCAGGTAACGGGTTTCTCGCATAGAACGTGTTTCTTGGCTTTGATAGCGTCCAGGGCGTTGATGTAGTGGTAGGTATGGGGAGTGCCTTTTGACAGAGATAAGCGCTACATGTTTTGAGTCGAATGAAGTAGGAGACTCACCGATGTAAATGGCGTCGACGTCCTACAAGGAGGCCTTTACTAAATCAATTCCGAGGGAATAGATGATTGGCATACCTTATCAGCGTAGACTTCTTCGTAGGTCCCGTACGCTTTGATAGCTTTATCGTCTCCAGCAACCGTGTCGATAAATTTCTCTGCAGACGCCACTGATCGCGATCCCACAGCCTGTACTTTGTGCACTACATCGTGGACATCGCGTCTGTAGATCGCAGGTCAGCCTATCATCAAGTAAAAGGCGCGTCCACGAACGTCTTTGGATCGACTAGCAGGTCCTACCATGAGACTAGTTGAGTGAATCGATGGGGTGCGGGTATAAACAGCTTACCTTGACGAACGCAGTGGCTATCTGGCCTGTCGAGATGATGCCCCAGCGAAAGACGAGCGGTTCTGTGGTCATGGTTGCTGGTCAAGGATGATACTGCATGTCCGAGATTATTCCGACCGGACCGGTATGTCGGCTCGCTCACAGAACGCGTACATATCGATAAAGGACTGGGACAAATTCATTGTATACAAGCTCTATAACTCACACGAATAGCGGAAATTAAAAGGCTACGATCGTCCGTCTTGATCACCCTTCTCCAAGATTTTCTGGACTCTTTCCTTCGTCAATGGAATCGGATTCCCAATCAAACTTGGCATCGGTACCGTTAGCCGGCAGCGAAATAGGCGCCAAGAAAGCCTGTCCCTTCTTCCTAATCGCCCCCGTCACTAAATAACTCGTACTTGAGGACGGGGGTAGACTTACCCGAAGACACTAACAACCAATTTGTCAATGTCCTGCTCCTTCGCCTTTCTTACATCCTCCAACATCTTCGAGACCACTCTGAGCTCCTCGTTAAGCGCCTTGTTTACCTGCAGCGCGTGCCGATGTTTAGCTTTCATTATGAGATACTGAACCATTCCCTTGGATCGTCCATGGATCGTGTTCGTACTGGGATCCAAATGTTTTTTAAGGTGCAGCGGTATACCTTCCCAGGACTCCGTGTTGTTACGTTCCGACTCGTCGACAAGATGCTGTCGCTTTTGATGAGGAAGGAGAGGCGCCACGGTTTGAGGATTAGCGAGAAGGAAGGACGAGTGTTTGTACCGCTGATGCTTCGTGAGCGCGTCGCTGCGCCGGAAAGTCTTTTCGCAACCTAGGAAGGAATCAATTGTGATTGGAATGGAATGATACGAATCACGCAGACCGGGGACAGGACACTGGAATGGACGTTCTTTGGTGTGACAGCGGAGATGGCTTAGCAGCGCAGAGCGTGAGAGAGATGGGATGCCGCGTCGACTGCACGTAGCCCAGTCGCACGGGAAATCGTATTGTGTGTTGTCCCCGATGTGGTCTGAGTTGGTATAAGCACAGGCTCGCAATCAAGACGGATAGCTGCTCACCGTGATAAATGTGCTGCACGAGTGTTGGTACGTGATCATAGATCTTGCCACAGTTTCCCCATAGACACGTTGTCGCTTCGCCTGTATCTACGAATCGTCAGTACTCAGTCTTCGAACTCTAGGAGGGAACATACGCCACGCAGATCCATCGTCAGAGCTCGACTCTAGCCAAGGCGTGCTAAACTCGATACAGTCCATCGTGAGAGTAGCGAGTGAAGCTGTGTCGAAGGAACGCACACCCACAATCACCGGTCGGAGATTTAGAAGGATGGATCGTCTCTGCACGATGCCTTACGTACCGCAGGTTTTGGGGCTGTCCGTGCATCATATCGATCTAATTCGGGATGTTCGTGCAGTGACAGGTAGATTAGTAGTTAATACGAGAATGATAACTGTTCATGGGATCGAGGTGTGGGTGAGTGGATCCACCTTCGGAGTCTGAGGTTGATAGTCATCCTGGAGATCGTACGTGTACCCACATTGGCCGTGCTTGGACCGTGTAGAAGACTCGGATGTTTTGATATCCTCGTGAAATAAGGAATAAAGTAGGATCCACGCTTAGACTCTTTGATTACGGAACTTCAAGTCAGACAGCAAGTAATGAAGAGACTTGTTAGCACGCACATTGTGTGTTTGAACAGATTGAGGGCGATTGCGGAAACGAAGGAAGGATTACGAATTTGTTGATGCAGTGTCCAATTTGGGATGAATAATGTTAAGAAGGAACTAAATATCGAGCATGTGAGAGGTGCGTTGAAGACACATCAACTCAGTATTCCCGGACTGCAACGTGGTCGGTGACGTACATACGTACCCAAACTTGCGGCGGCAAGGCGCGATCTTGATGGACTTTCGTAGATCACCTACGTTTACTTTGTATGTCCGAGTGTATGACACTGTGCACATCTTTGTTTTGTTCATTGGTACCTCCATCATCTTCAGCGTCTGTTATGCCATCTCCGCTTGAGCCCGGGATGCTGCAGATGTGGAATCGTCGGATCAAGCACATTGGCGCCAGCGCCACTTTGTAGCTATCATATGCGGCGACGCGCTCGAGGCGGAGGAGATTGCGGGGAATGTTGTGGACGAACTACCCCCGACCCCGTTCGAGAAGACGCGGCTCCTGTTGTTCTTGGGGAGCAGCAGGCGTGCCGTCATGTTTTGGGAGAGTTTGGTAGTAATACTAATACATAGTGGCCTCTGTTACATGAGTGCTTGTTCAAATGAGTGTGTCCTTTTATACAGTAGTTAGTATAACACACTTCCAGTACTGATAGTAATTCACATCTCTGTACTCTCTAAGCAACGATGTAGAACGTTGCAACATTACAGACATCTAGTACTTACGTGTACATTATGATTTAATCACCGTATTCAATACTAAGTAACCTTCTCGATTCCAGGCGGGAACACATACCCGCCTTGCTTCCGAACCTACACACCCTCAACTTCAATTCGTACATGGAAAGACTCAGAGCCAGCTCACCTCGTCAAAGACGTGCATCTCCAGCAAACTCTTATCATGTCCCCAAAGGCCACTCTCCAGCTTCCCATCACGAACACACCGCGCAACCTCATCAGCCTGGAAATGCCAGCCACCTTCGTCTCGAGTAAGAATCACACAGGTCACTAATACAGTAAAGACCACCTTACCTCCGACGTATTCAAACACGCGCTTCTCCTCTCTCACAGACGCACCTGATTGGTCGAAATACTCGACTGTAAACTCCTTTGGGCAAGGTATAGGCGGCTCGATGTTTATAACGCCCTTCTCGAAGCGTATGCTAACTCCCGGTGAGATGCTCTTGGTATTGATATTACAACTCAAGACAGCTTGAGCACGAAGGTCGCCTTGATCGAAGTTGAGCGTGAACGACGTGTTGCTGTCGACGTTGGTTAACGGCGTCATGAGCATCGATGCTGATATCTTGGGTTGGGCGAGCTTGTTTGCGGGATGCTCGAAGAGCGCCATGATTGCCTGAGGGTTTCGTCAGATGAAAGGATGGTTTAGAAGAATAGAGGATTGAAGCACCCAAACTAAAGGGTATGGTCCACTTGGGCCATTTTATCAATAGAGTGATCAGAGAGGGATGGACAGTCGCTTACAGATCCAACAATGCACCTCCTCCAAGAGCCGGGTCTAGGATACGATGTGTGCGCGGGATGTCTACAGATCATATGTCTTATCAAACCCGGACGAAGAACTGAGCAAAACTAAACCCACTGTGGATGTCAAAGTCACCAGACAAGTCCGCTTGTAAGACGATTGGCAATCCAAGGGCGCCGCTCTCTATGATGCGTTTGACCTCGAGACTCAGAGGTTGGAAACGCGTCCAGACGGCTTCCATGAAGAAGACGCTGTTTTCCTTTGCCGCGGTCAGTAGAGCCTTGAGCTCTAGCGAGTTACAGGTAACGGGTTTCTCGCATAGAACATGTTTCTTGGCTTTGATAGCGTCCAGGGCGTTGATGTAGTGGTAGGTATGGGGAGTGCCTTTTGATAGAGGTCAGCTCCACGTACTTCCGAGTCAAGGAGACTTACCGATGTAAATGGCGTCGACGTCCTGTAACGCAACTTTACTACCTCACTGCCAATGGAATAAATGATGGGCGTACCTTATCAGCGTAGACTTCTTCGTAGGTCCCATACGCTTTGATGGCTTTATCGCCTCCAGCAACCGTGTCGATAAATTTCTCTGCAGACGCGACTGATCGCGATCCAACAGCTTGTACTTTGTGCACTACATCGTGGACATCGCGTCTGTAGATCGCAGGTCAGCCTATGATCAAGTCAAAAGCGCGTCCACGAACGTCTTTGGATCGACTAGCAGGTCCTGCAAGTCAAGTTGATAAATAGATCGAAGGTTTAGAAGAGAAAGTAGCGCGCCTTGACGAAAGCAGTGGCTATCTGACCCGTCGAGATGATGCCCCAGCCAAAGACGAGCGTTTCTGTGGTCATGGTTGCTGTTCAAGGATGATGCTGCATGACCGAGATTACTCCGACCGGACCGCTGCAGGACTCTTTCCCTCTAAGTAATCGCCCCAGCCGCTAAATAAATCACACATCAGGAAAATTCGAGCTGCCTGGAACGTAACACGCAAACAATTTGAAGCCCGTGCGATATAAGAGTAAGAGACCAAAACTATACGACAGACCAAACTCCGAATCGAGCCTACGTAGCCGGTGAGCTACGTTGGCTCCGTGTACTCTGCTCCAGAACAATGCGTGGTCGTACTCAAAAAAGGGACTGCGAAAACTCCCGGGTCAAGGAATCGGAGAGCCAGAAGGATCTGGGTAAGGCTATCTATCAACGCACTTTATGACGGTATACTTGTCAAGTTGAACTCAACAGACTCACCAATGAGACTCCCGAGGTAAGGGAAGGAAGGAAGAATTTAGGCCGTATACATGGACATGCGGACAAGCGGTTCACATCCCAACCCATGGCCAAGACGCCGCCTTGCTAAAGGCCTTTCCTGACACGACAATCCTCGCAATCATGAGTGCGTATGGAGAAAGCACGTCGATCGATGTTTCGGAGGAGGAAGCGAAAGCAGTGGCTCAGAGTCTTACCCCCGCAAAAAGAAGAGAGGTTCTCTCGCCAATGGAAGCTACCGGGTGTCCTTGCCAGGTGAGGGTTGGATGTAGGACTAGGCTCCCATTCTGTCGTCTTAGCTTAACGGCTATTCGACCAATGCGGTGAGCAACCAAAGATTTTTTTTGGAATGGTTTGATCTGGACTCTGAGATCAAGACTGCCGACTTGGAGAATCGGACTCATTGTTTCGATACGCCTTGGCTGGTGCATTTCTACCGAACCTGATGACGGCAAGAGCCAAGTGCAATAACGGTCCGTACCGCCCACCACCTTCTCTACACGTACAGGACGCCAAGGAGATGCCGCATACTCGCAGTGTAACCCGCATATCTACTACTGACAACCCTCTGTGCATGAGAAAGAGTAGGGGGATTGCATTTGAACAATGTCAAGTAAATGGTGAAATAAGATGGTGCGTATCGTATGGTAAGTAAACGGCATAACATTCATAAATAGTTGAAAAAACGAGCGTTATCTCCCCTTGTTCCTCTTCCACCAGGCGAACACGAGAGAATCACCCTACACCTGCGCACTCATCGCACTCGCAATCTGACTCAACTGCCCCGCCATCTCCGGATAATTCTTGAGAAACTCCACCTGACTCCGCGTCGCGTACTCGTACGTCAGCGCATTAACCAGTTCAGGCTCCGTCCTCGCCAGCTCCGCCTGCTTCCCAAACCACTCCACCGCCTTGTCGATACGTCCCTGCTGTAACGAGAGCTGCGCGAGGGTGGCAACAGCAGCGTCGCACTCTGGGTCAATCGCGAGCGCTTCGGTACAACATTCTTCTGCCGGCGCGAGGTCTTGTCGCCATTGATAGAGCGCGAGACCCTTGTTGACGAGGGAAAGGACGTTGGGAACGGGAGTGCCCTTGTTCTTCTCGATCTCGATGGCGCGGTCGAATTTCTCGACGGCGTCTTGGTATCGCTGTTGGTCGAGGAGGAGCTCGCCACTAAAAGAGAATCAGCGACGAGTCGTGCCAAAAGTGAGCAACTTACTAGTAATTATACGGCTCCGCCCGGTCGGGGAATACAGTCATCGTGCGTCGGAAAGAGGCCATACTGTTCGCCGTCTGACCTTGCTTGTACTCGGCGACGGCGTATTGTATATGGCTGAACACGAAATCCTTGTCCAGCTCTGTTGATTTTGTGTAGTTGTCGGCGGCCTCTTTGAACTGGTTGAGGATGAACAGCACTAATAGACAGATTAGAACAGCGTAATGAAATAGAGACTATATGCCCACCTTGTCCCCGATGATAGTAAATGTCAGGATCGTTGGGGTTGTGCTTGATGGCATCCTCGAAGCATTTGAAGGCCTGTTCCGGATCGCTCTGCTCCATGTATACGCTGGCAATCTTGACCAGACTTTGAGTTAACGAAGGGACGAGGTCGATGGAGGTCTGGAGGTCGGTTTTGGCACCAGGAACGTCGCCCATGAGGAATCTAAACAACAGTCAAGTTTGATCCTTGAGCGAAGCAGCGACTTACTTGAACGTTCCCCGTAGGTTGAGCGCCTCGGCTTTGAGCACGTCGGTTGATAATCCCTGCTCTATGGCCTCGTTGACGAGCGACACGGCGTGCTGATAGTCGGACGCGTCGAGGGCACCAAGAGCCTTTTCGAGGGTCTCATCGCCAGTGGAAGGGTTTTCTGGGAGTTCTGGATGTGCGCGGGGACGGAAAGCAGCAAAGTAGGCGTTGATAAAAGTGAAGGAGGGTAACCGTGGGTCGCGACCGGTCAAAATCTCGTGTGCACGCTGTGTAGCGACAGACTTGAGAACACGCTCGACAGCCTCACCAGTGGCCTTGTTGTTGAACTTGTCGAGGATAGCAGACGCGGTAAAGTCGCGGAGGGCTTCTTGATACCGCTGCAGAGCTTCCAAAGCCGTGGCGCGCCGGTTCATGGCTTTGAGGTAGTGCGTGTCGAGTTCGAGCGCCTTGTCGCAGTCGGCAACGACGAGCTCGTATTTTGGTGGAGACAGATTCATGTAGCCTGCGAATTGTCAACCAACGCCTAGTCGGTGATAAAGTACGTACATGCGGCGCGGTTGCTGTAAAAGACGGGCTCTGCCTTTGGCGACACCTCTATGGCCCTGGTGTATAGCGCGGCGGCGTCGCTGAATTTTCTTGCCTGGTAGGCGTTGTTGCCCTTGAGCTTGTACTCGGCAGCGAGCTGTCCCCGTTCCTTCCATACACGCTTAGAAGACGACGAAGACAACAAACCCATCACTCACCTCGACGGGTAACGCCTCAATCTGCTCCGCTGTCAGCTCTGGCTTTTCCTCTGGTCACAGTCAGCAACAGCGACGGCAAAGGCGGGAATTGAATGCACCTGCTACCTGCGCCGCCTTTTCGAGTAAAGGCCATCCGTCTGTCTTTCCCTTGGATGTCGCGATTCCTGTCGGTCGTAGGCGAACGAATGCATGCTAAGGGGATTGTTGACTGGGATGAAGAGGATGCTTTTGAAGGCTTGAGCGTGGGGAATCACTTCCTCTTCTGACGAGTGGGACTAAAGCGGGGCTACTATTCCCTCTTCTGGCTGCCGTTCGGGTCCCGTTGTTCGGCTTCGCGTTTGGTACGCACGAAGAACGATTGGGACTTAAGTAGATTGAACATTCAGACGTTGCAAGGTGGCGGAATTAAATTTGGTTTTTGGTATTTCGACAATAGTCTCCCCTCCCGAGGGTATCGTGCATTCAACAAAAGAGTACGGACGTTACAAGTGCTACTTCAAAGGGCCGTAACCCAGTGTGCACAACAGCAAAACAAAAAAAAAAGAAATCGGTGCCGGTACCAACTGTGCGGGTGCTGGCGCCACGACATTCAGTCAAGCACGTTCAGACAACCAGGGGGCCGCACAGTCCGAGGGGCGGTCGTTATCACCGTGGTACCGGACTAGAGGCGACGTAGAACACTGACCGAGCATAACGGCGGGAATGAAGAAAGGTGGGTGAATTCCACTGGTCTTTATACTATAACGAGGCGGACATCTGGGCCCGATTGACAAACCAAATGACTCATGGGCGCTCCGTCGCATCAAACTATTTGTGTGGCAAACTTGTGTTCCAAAGGAATTTATGCTCCCGTGGTCTAGTTCGATGCGGCCTATCATTAGGGTTTGATAAATACACATAACATGGCTGTAGCTAGTTCACAGAAGACTGTAGCTCAACAATAGACAAGACTTGGTAGCCGCACATCCCCGAAGACTGCAGGGTGCTCTTAGTAACTGATGCGTTGAATATTACAGCATGACGAGACTTACCTCCGCTCTGCATATACACCTACTAAATGTTGGACTGGCTCTTGTAGCCTGTTACACGAGCATCAAGATACTGACAAGTCGACTTGTACAATTCACCATCGACTGCGCCACGAAACGATTTCAAGACGGGCCCTGTAAAAGAAGTCAAGCAAGCGATCGGGCGCCTTACACACGGCAATATTCATCCGGTGGGACCTGAATTTCCTCTCTGCGTGACAGTCAGACTAGACTCCCATTCTTTCCTTCCCACTTACCGTCACCATGCCTCCACCGTTGCCGCCAGAAACGCGCAATCTTGTGGTAAGCTCGTATGCCTTCACCGAGCTCGTCTCCTCAACATCTATCGTCTCAGCGCAGTTACAAGCGATTCAATTCGGTAAGCTCACCGTTGTCGTGTCCCAGCTCGTCCGCTGAATATTCATATAGTCTTCGCGGTTCAAGGCGCAGCAGCGATACAGTAAGCAAACGAAGCCTCTCACCATTACCTTTGTTGAGTGGTCAAGTTCCACAGGCGGTCAGTTCGTCGACATCCGAGGTCGGAACGCCGAGAAGTCGAGACCAAGTGCGTAACCTCACCAGACCGCGGTCCCGAGAACTCAGACATCACACAGAGTCGCACCCGCTCAATTCGTCGAGAAATGGAGTCAGAATTTGGAGGTCACGGCGCCTAGGACGACAAGGTATGTAAGAAAGACTTACGCCGCTTTCACGACTGACTTGTTCATACAGGTGGAAGTAGCCGGTCGTTACGCCCCACAAGATAAGTCCAGATAGTCCAGAACCGCGAGCGAGAGTCGCTCAATTCGTGGAGAACCGGGTTCAGATTTTCAGAAGGGATATTAAGGGAGGGACGAGGTGGCGGTCCAAGGTGCGTGATCGTATACAGCCCCATTCGAAAAGGACTGACACACGGGCACCCACAGATCCAATCGAACAAGCGGAGGAAGCCGAATATCCAACGAGGAAAGGGACGAATCGCAGAGGAGCCACGTCGCGATATGATGGGAACAGGGAGACCATGTCGATCAATCCAAATGCGGCAACTACGCTTGCTTTCTTACCATCACCACCATAATCTTCAAATCTGATTCCCTGTTCTCTCGACGCGTCGGCGCCTACGGCGCCGCCATAATCAACCACGAATCGATTGATTGGCCTCCTCGAAACGCGACTAACGGAATCCTGGGGTGTGGACGGCGTGTTTGGCCTCGCCGGCCAGGCTTGAATCTCGGGAAAAAGTGGGTTTTTTTGCCTCTTTTTTGCGTCATTTTGAGCTCATTTGATCGTAGTTTCGCTCTGAATACGCCCCCAGGTTTGTATATGTTCCCTCTGCAATATTGCCCTTGGTGCTAATTCGAGTAGGACGGACGGATGAGCGCGGCGGCTTCGCCGCCGCCTGGACAGGCGCTCCAACACCTGGAGAACGATTGCATCGCCATGGAAACACAACGGTTCGATTACGACAGGCGTTGCTGTCCTCGCCGGACCGGCTTTTGGTCCTGGCGAAAAGGTGCGCATTTCCGCCTTCATTTCAACTTTTGAAACTCACCCGTTTTCTTTAGCGCGGTTCTAATACGCCATCATATACGGTATGTTTCGCTTAATTTACCTGTGTATTCTTAAACTGATTGGTTTCCATTAGGCGGAGGCGGCTTCGCCGCCTCCTTAACCGTTCAAACGACTACAGGAACATCGCCTCGTCTGTGGATCTCGTCATCTTCCGAGTCCAGCGTGTGGTGGCCTCGCCGGCCGGGCTTTTTTTTCGAGAAAAAGGTGCCAATTTTCGCCTTAAATTTGACATTCAATTCTGACTTGATTCCATTAGTTCAAACCCTCGTATTACAGGGAAGTCTGGCCCGACCTTCTTTGCCGAACAATGCGCCCCTTCGATCGAGATCTGGATCTAACGGGATTCGGGCTTACGGACGCATTGGGACATTTCGGCGGAGAACTCTTCAAAGTACTTTTACCTTGTTCTTCTAGTTTTAGCGTGCTAATTCCTTATTGTAGTGTAATTATCTGCAGTGAACAGCGGCGCTTCCGCCGCTGCGCTCGCCCTGCGAGCTTTTCACTGCGGGGATACCAATGTCTGGCCAATATACTTTTACGCCACACTTCGATTTTACTCCCGCCTTCTTGGACACGGCGTTGATGTGTCGTTCACGTCTACGACTCGATGAGGACTCTGTCACCGTCACCATGGCGCATCCGCTATCGTTACCTGCTCGTTGGATGCCCTCAATTCGCCTGGAACCCTTGGACTTCTAACGCGGACCTATCCTTAACCGCCCTGCATACGGCTAATTGAGGCCGTTGATGTCGATTTGGATCTGACGGAGTTCGGGTTTATGGTCGCTTTGGGGCTTCCAGGTGATGAATTCGTCTTCGGTACGTGATATTGGTATCTTTCTCTTCTTGGACTTACGGTCTCATTTAGCGCCTCAGTCTCGCGTCAAGTTCAGTGAGCAGCACCGCAGAGTCCACTACGCTCGCGCCTCGCCTTCCTGGCCGCCAAAACAACGACTTTGGCTGGCTCGAAATACCCAGAACTCGTACAATTTCAACGCGGCCCTACGAGCAAGCGTCTAGCCTTCGGATACTAATACCCGTTGATGGCGATCTGGATCTCGCCTGGTTCGGGTTTACCGCCCCATTTGGACACGTTTGGTGATGACCTTGGTAAGTACGATATTTTGGTCTTTTGGGCTTCTGTCGTTAATTGTCAATTCCAGTGACTCGATATTAGCTCCGTTCGCAGTGAGCAGCGGCGCTTCCGCCGCTGCGCTCGCGCTGCGAGCTACTCACTGCAGTCTTAACGACGTAGTGCCGGAATACTACGCCACACTTCGACTCGACCCCCACACGACTTGGATATGCATAATATGGTCGTACACGACGGTGTACTCATCGAGAGTGCTCATCGCCGTCTTCAACGCCAAGGCTAACGAGGATTAACACCGCCCACGGTGTCCGTAAGGTTCGTGCCTCTGATTCATTGCAATCATTTTTCGGAGCTAATTCTTTCGTAGCGCGTATCCACGGTGCGTTGATTTCGCCGTGATTTTCCCTGTTACGACGTTGATTGCGGTTCTGTGCGGATGAGCTCCGGTTGGGAGGATAATGTTGGTGGCGGAAACGGACAGCGCGGGCTGGGGGGCTCTTCGTTGGTACTACAGTACTCTGTATTTCGTGTAGACGTGTATATACATGTTCTAGATATGTCCCGAATGAAACCGAGTTGTTTACATCTCTTCTGCGTGAATGTAGACACGGTGAACAAAAATACGTCCCGTCGAATAGAATACTACTACTTGCGAAAGTCCACAAATGTGTATATCATGATTCACCGGTCATTAGACCCCTCTACGACGACTTACAGACATCTTGGAGTATCCCACAAGATCTTAGTATAACTGGGTTTATACCCAAAGTCATGCAAAAACAGAGACATGAAGATAACCCACTTACTGAAAGTTACGGAGAAGTGCATACCGCCGAAACCTCCAATTGCAACTTCTCCAAAACTTCGTCCAGGGTGAGTCCAGAAACCAGTGCATCTGATGCTACGAACCCTGGGGATGATGTCCGTCGGTTCGCCAGGTTGATTTCGCTGAACCAATGAAAACTATTCCCTCCGCTTGCTGGGCGGGTGACTTGAGTCGCACGAACCTTCCAGGCCTTCAATCATCTCGGAATTAGCGGCAAAACCTTCTGATGAACTGTCAACATGCGGCCAAGGTACCCCCAGGTGATCGAGATCGCTTGAACTCGTACCACCACATGTCCGACGTTCAACACGGTTACACCTGCTCGTCTGCGTGCTTTCCTGCTCTCTGCGACTTCCAGGCGCCCTAAATCTACTTGGACATTATTCTTAGACGCATGTAATTCAATATCCGATGCTCGCTGGGGCGGAGAACGCGTCCTGAAGACGACTTTTCGCGTCAGACGCCCAGCGAGGCGTCTGGACCCTGCACCATCGATGACACGAGGATCTTGAGGACCCTATGACGAGTCGACAATCTTATCTGGTCGACCTCGGATGCGGGGAAATGACGCCAGAGGTCGTCCTCGTCCTCCGTCCCTCCGTGACTTTTGGGTAAAACTCGTTTCCCGTTTGATTTTCTTCAATCTCATGGCCAGACTAAGTGTACCTAGGCTTAATATAGTGTCTACAACTCTTTGAACCAATCCAAGTCAACGTTAATTATAACGCACGATTTGCGCTGTGTTCCCGAATTGCAGAAAAGGTTCGTACCTTTTCCGCGTTTCAACGGGCTTCAATTCACGCTGACTCATGACAGAACGTAACCGGACAGTTTTCTCCGCACCCAGAAGAAGGGAATTGGCAACGCGAAGCGTTGCGCCAATCCGGGTGAAAAGACCAAGAGTAAGTTTTCGTTATCCCCATGTCCAGACGCCGCTGGATGACTCCCATCAGATCATAGAAGACGGACCCTGCATGTAATTCCAGCGCTTTCGCTCTTGGAAGATTGGACGAGGACGGGAAAGTGGATACAGTGTATTCTGGAGGAGGAGGTAAGTTTCGTTTGGGTTGGGTTCACAACCCTGTTTGAATCTTCGCCAAGTCAAAGTTAAGAATTATTTATGGTTATGTTGCTACTCGCCTCCCGCCAGTGTGCTCAGGGCGACCAATTGAAAGCAAGCGGATATGTGTGGCGGCGTAATATGCGTCGGGATATTGGCAAGATCCCATCTCGTCCGACGGGCCCGCATCACCGCATTCGCTTAACTGTATTTTACGTGTGATACGGAGCCCGGACGCTTTGAATCTGGTATAAGAGGTGATGGGATTTCACCCAAACCCATCATCTCCCATTCCCACTCTTCCTCTCTCTCTTTCTCTCTCATAGAGGTTTTTCTCTCACTTATTCTTATTCTGTCTCTTATGCTCACTCGCCTTCCCAGGTTGTATTCGTTGTCGTCGTGGCTCCCGCCATCATCAGCACGATCCCGGCGCATTTAAAATGTGACGAGTTCATGTGACAGGTCAGTCTCTTTCCTCCCACCATCAACGTCTTTTTCATTTGCTCATTCCTGCCTCTCAGCGCCGCCCGTCTTCGTTCTGGGTCTTCTGGTAAGCCGTCGTCTTTGCTATGCTCCTTGACCACGTCGCTAACAATCTTTCCTAGGACTTTTCGTCGTGTCAGTAGGGCGACGACTCTGTACGCCTCCCAGCTCATTGTACGACCAACGTAGTGCGTCGTATACGCTTCCTTCCCTCGCCGTTCTCGCTCATCTCCCGCCTAGAGACACGTCTTCACCTACGGCCATCATGGCGGGTCCGTTTTGTGTTTAACGTTCGTGGCCGCTTTCCCGTATGGACCTTGACTTATATTCCTTCAGACCTCGAACGGCATTCACCAGCACCACGACTAGCGCGTGGTCGGACATCAGAACCCGTCGCGATAATGGGTACGTACAAGCTTTATTCCTTCCCTCCGCTGTGAGCTCATCACCCGCTAGAGGACATATCGACTGGGACCTTTGGAACAACTTGCTTCGGGTGTCGCGACTATCCCGCAGCCTGGACCGTACCTGCTAGTAAGTCGGTCTTGTCCATTTCCTGTGTAGCCGTTTGACTTACTTTACCGCAGTATCTGCCACTGCTGCATTGTATCCATGTCTTCGCAAGGAGCCGACTATTGCTTGGGACGTTGTTTGCGTGACGCGTCCTTTTCCCACTTGGTTTCGTACCGGTGACCGTCGCCCCACTGGATACAACCGTAGTTCTCCCGCCATGGTTGATTTTTCCGCCTCTGTTCTGGGCTTCAACGATGGTATGTATCCTGTATACCGACGGGGAACTCGACAATGCTGATATATAGTTTCTAGGGCGACGAGACGGTTCTGGCCAACGTCGGGATTACGCCGCGTCTACATGGACGACCAGGAATGATTTCTTCGGCCATTACCATACCAGGCGGGGACGTCGTCGTGCTCAGGTGAGGCTAGCGAGTACTGACTATTTCTTTACATACTAATTGTGTCCTTTGAAGCGAACGTGTAGGCGCGGCTAACCAAGGACATCGGACGCCTCCGACACGGACACAATGACCACACCATCGTTATGGTCGTGCAAGGCGCGCTGGAGCCACTAGACACAGCGGACTCATCGGCGGGAGGTCTGGGTAATCCCCAAGTTGGACCCCCAACGTTGGGATGTACAACGACAGTTAGCATTCGTATACGACGAGTCAGTCAGCACGCTGATGTTTGTATTGTAGGGCGGTGACTATGCCCTTGCCTCACGACACGGATACACGGCCAACGTGAGGTTATTGCCCTTCAGCACCTAGGACGGAGGATCTTCTTAGTGTGTGGTACGTTATTTTTGATTTCAAGATTCAATTGGTACTCAACCTCCGCTGAACAGAACAAAGTCGACCGCAAGACTTCACCAGACTCCATCACGTCGCTGCTGTTCCCATTCGACACTCTGACCGGACGAGGGCCGCGAGCTCGGGATCATGACCACCTCTACTCGGACGACGTCCCTTTGCTTCAAAGAAGACATCGTGGAGAGCCATCGCGCAAAGGTAAGGGTTTGAGATTGTTACCTTTTCGTGGTGAACTGATATGTTCCTTAGACGAACACGTTGACGTCTACCAAGGCTGTAGGTGAAGGCGTACGACTAGGACATTGAGGATACGCCGTCGTTATGGTCCTGCGAGGTGCAGAGGAGTCGTTGGACGTGGCGCGACTCGTGTACGGGACTCGGATGCTCCCGACTTGGACGCAGACTTCGGATAACGTTGTCGATGATCTTGTGGCTCTACGCGCTCTTGTCGTGACACGGTACGCACCTCTCCTGGAATGACTTTCTCAACGAACTGATTCTGTACTTTAGCCTTATATTCTGGTTGGGTGTCTTGTCACGCCGACGTGTTCTCCTCGACTTAAATTACATCTGGTGTGTTCGTTCCATGTCTTACTTCTATTCCTTATGCTGATCTTGCTCTGCAGTGCCTTATTTTTGTCGTAGTATTACAGCCTTTAATGTATACTGACTTTCCTTTCAGCCGACGTGTTTGGAGTAAGTCTGTCTTATTGATGATACGACTACATAAGTATGAGTGGTACATGGGCTCAGTACGACTACCGAGTCGAGCCTCAAGCAAGGTATGTTTCGTGGTGGAAATCACCACCGTCAAACAAAGTAAGAGACTCACTGGCGTCAACGTCCGGTAACGCGACATGAACGTCGCCGCCAATACTGGCCTACCTTATGGACTTCCTCGTGGGTCCCGTACGCTTTGATAGCTTTATCGCCACCAGCAACCGTGTCGGAGAACGAGATAGATCTATGTGAGTGTAGTCAACACATACGACTGGATACTTTTTGAGCATGGTTACTTGGCAAATTGAACTGAACAGACATCAGAAAAGCTTGGGGAAGCAATGGAGGTCACGTATTACCTAGGAGAACGACTCAGAGCAAGATTTATCGTAGAACGAGAGGTCCGAATGAGACGGTTACGACCAAGCATAAATGATGCTGACAAGTACGTGGTAAAGAAGAGTTTAGAATACCGACGCCGATCATTGGGCGCCGATCGTGTCATTTGCAGGTTGGACCAATCCAGATTTCTAACAAGCCGGTTGGTTTCCCTTCCCCGCCACAGAATAGCAAGCAGATGAACTTGCGTCAGAGGACGGGAAGCATAGTGAATTTGTACCGGACATGATGATGGCAAGAGCCAAGTGCAATAACGGTCCATGCCGTGTTTGCCGTCCGACCACCTACGCGACGCCAACGAGATGCCGCATACTCGCATATCTACTACTGACAGTACATGAAAGGAAAAGGTCCTCATGAAAGTGAAAGGATGTACAGCTTGGATGAGAAAGAGTAGGGGGATTGCAATTGAACAGTAAATGAAAATAAGATGGTGCTTTATAGTAAGTAAAAACGGCATAACATTCATAAATAGTTAAAAAAAGAGCGTTATCTCCCCTACCATCAGGCTACACCTGCGCACTCATCGCACTCGCAATCTGACTCAACTGCCCCGCCATCTCCGGATAATTCTTCAAAAACTCGACCTGACTCCGCGTCGCGTACTCGTACGTGAGCGCATTAACGAGCTCGGGTTCCGTCCTCGCCAGCTCCGCCTGCTTCCCGAACCACTCCACCGCCTTATCGATACGGCCCTGCTGCAGCGAAAGTTGCGCGAGCGTAGCAACAGCAGCGTCGCACTCCGGGTCAATCGCTAGCGCTTCGGTGCAGCACTCCTCGGCCGGTGCGAGATCTTGCCGCCATTGATAGAGCGCGAGTCCCTTGTTGACGAGGGAAAGGACGTTCGGTACCGGAGTGCCCTTGTTCTTCTCGATCTCGATTGCACGGTCGAATTTCTCGACAGCGTCTTGGTATCGCTGTTGGTCGAGAAGGAGTTCACCACTAGAAGAATATTAGTAACGAGTCGCGTCAAAATTAAGAGACTTACTAGTAGTTATATGGCTCAGCGCGGTCGGGGAACGCCGTCATCGTCCGTCGGAAAGAAGCCATACTCTTCGCTGTCTGACCTTGCTTGTACTCGGCGACAGCGTATTGTATGTGGCTGAACACAAAGTCCTTGTCGAGTTCCGTTGATTTCGTGTAGTTGTCGGCGGCCTCCTTGAATTGGTTGAGGATGAACAGCACTAATAGAGGGATTAGAACGGTGCAATGAAATAGAGACTATACGCCCACCTTGTCCCCGGTGGTAGTAGATGTCAGGATCGTTGGGGTTGTGCTTGATGGCATCCTCGAAACATTTGAAGGCTTGTTCCGGATCGCTCTGCTCCATGTATACGCTGGCAATCTTGACGAGGCTTTGAGTTAACGAAGGGACAAGGTCGATGGAGGTCTGCAGGTCGGTTTTGGCACCAGGAACGTCGCCCATGAGGAATCTAAAGACTAGTCAAGTTTTATCCTTGGGCAAAGAACCGACTGACTTGAAGGTTCCTCGTAGGTTGAGCGCCTCCGCCTTGAGCACGTCGGTTGATAATCCTTGCTCTATGGCCTCGTTGACGAGCGATACGGCGTGCTGGTAGTCGGACGCGTCAAGGGCACCAAGAGCCTTTTCGAGCGTCTCGTCGCCAGTGGAGGGGTGTTCTGGGAGTTCGGGATGTGCACGGGGACGGAAAGCAGCAAAGTAGGCGTTGATGAAAGTGAAGGAGGGTAACCGTGGGTCGCGACCGGTCAAAATCTCGTGTGCTCGCTGTGTGGCTACAGACTTGAGAACACGCTCGACAGCCTCACCAGTGGCCTTGTTATTGAACTTGTCGAGGATGGCAGACGCGGTAAAGTCGCGCAGAGCTTCTTGATACCGTTGCAGCGCTTCCAATGCCGTGGCGCGCCTGTTCATGGCTTTGAGGTAGTGCGTGTCGAGTTCGAGGGCCTTGTCGCAGTCAGCTACGACGAGCTCGTATTTTGGTGGAGACAGATTCATGTAGCCTGGGCAATGTTAGTAAACGCCTAGTCGGCGTTAAAGTACGTACATGCAGCGCGGTTGCTGTAAAAGACGGGCTCTGCCTTTGGCGAGACCTCGATGGCCCTGGTGTATAGCGCGGCGGCGTCGCTGAATTTTCTTGCCTGGTAGGCGTTGTTGCCCTTGAGCTTGTACTCGGCAGCGAGCTGTCCCCGTTCCTTCCATACACCCTTAGAAGACGACGACGACGGCAAACCCATCACTCACCTCGACGGGTAACGCCTCAATCTGCTCCGCTGTCAGCTCTGGCTTTTCCTCTGGACACAGTCAGCAACAGCGACGGCAAAGGCGGGAATTGGATGCACCTGCTGCCTTTGGCTTCCTCTCTTCAAGTAACGGCCCATCCCGGTCCTTGACCGTCTTTTTCTTCTTGGGCGCCGCCGCCGACGTCTTTCCCCGCTTCTTCTTGTCGCCCTTGTCGCCTCCAGCCTTGGATGTCGAAGCGTAGTAAACAGCGCCTCCGACCGCGACCGCCGCGACTGCCGTGCCGACGAGGACAGCCCTTTTGTTCTCCGCCACGAACGTCTGCACGCGCTCGACGATGCCCGTCGCTGTTTCTGACGACGAAGACGACATGGAGGATAGCTGCGAAATGTTCCGCTCGCGATCTAGCCACCAAATTTCTGCCTAGCCTGATCGTGGGAATCCTGACAAACCCCATGATGTCATATCGGACGCGTGTTCCGGCGGCGCAATGCCGCCGATCCAAATCGCTGGTCGATGCCGGTGGACAATGTTAGCTGCTCCATTGTTCGCGACTCGACCATCCCACAGATTAATGCCTTTTAGGATCATGCTAACATTAGTTTACTACTTCTCGTTTTATTGCGTCTTCCTGATGATATGCTGTAATGCAGCATACTCGCGTTGCAGGACTCCAAAACTCATCATAGTCGTCTCCATGGTCGACGGACATCTCTTTAACTGGCTAGTTCAGATTGCGACCCGGCTCCGAAGGAAGACTACTAAGCCGTTTGGTGGCCTACAGGTATTCAAGTATTTTATCTTGACACCGACTGTTTGGCTGAAAATATGGTTACTGGGGACTTCTTCCAGCTTCCACCTGTCAACAAAGGTTCAATCGAAGCATATTTTGCATTCGAGTCCTCGGCCTTGGACTGTACAGTCAAAATGCATCGCGTCTCCCACCGTTTTCATGTTCAACTGTCCTTATCAAGCAATTTTATAGGCCCTCAACTCACTCCGACATGAAGAACCTAACCACGATGCCGCCGACAGTCTCTCAAAACCCCTAGAGCCCTTCTTCATCGAGCCAACCGCATCTCAACAAGGAACAGTGACACTCGACGAATGACAGAAATTCTTGCCACCGAACTCTTCCCTAGCGACTGGACTGTCTTCCCGCTCAGCTGTGAACCTACACACCGGATGCACTTGAAAAACATGCTTGTAGAACCTACCGTGGACCTCAAACTCGGTGCTCAGGTCAGTACTCGTAACCGGAAGATCATTGGTTTCTTCAGGCCGTCCCAACTCGCAAACCTCCCCTAAAGGACTCCAAGAAGAAGAAGGCGCAAGCATTGCTTACATTTTCACCGAGTTCCCCGCCAGCACAAAATCGCGCCAGGACTGTTGACGATTTGGGTGACCCTTTGTTGTTGGTGATGAAGTCACCGCAAACTCGGCGCCGGCACCTTAAGTGATGGGTGCACCTCCCTCAATCCATTCCACGACGACGAGACTGGTGTGAGTCGCCTATACTTATAGCTCATTCTCTTCCTACTTACTTACAAACAGAAGTTTCCCAGTCCGTTCCACGATGAGACTGAGTTAGGTTTCTAACACCCTGAGGCCATTTCTTCTGTTCTCTCAGCGCCTATGAAGGATTTGATGACTTCGTAGGCCCACCTCGTGACTGTGCGAGTCCCAGGAATCGTTTTATTTTTTTTGTCCTGTGCAGTAAGGTGATTTCGTTTCTTCTTTCCGGCATTGTAGCATCGATTCTCTTCCTCCCAGCACCACGCACGTTCGTCCAGTCCTTGAAAGTGCGCGCGTGCAGCGGTTCACTAGCTCAGCGATGTGTGTGTAATGTACATAGACATCGATTGTCCTTTCATAAACTGCCAGGCCGGGAAGAAACAAAACACGGATTGACAGATAGCCGTAACGAGCCTCCTGCGGTTCGCAGATTCCTTAGACTGTACTTCTCATTTCTATCTCAAAGTAAAGACCCTCCAGCTTCAAAGCACATTCAACCAATGAGAACTAACATTGTTTAAACGCAACTGCGCCACACAGCGGCTGTGTCCGAATTGGACGAATTGATGACACATTCGGCATTATTGTCTACTAACCGGCGAGTTCTTCCTTCTCGCCTTTACGACGCGTGTCTCTCAAGGACATCGTCCCATTTATCCCGCGAGACAATTCGTATCCCATTCTAAGATCCATGATGTCCTCCACAAACACTCATCCTTCAAAAAGGTCCCCACCTCAAGTGCTGATTTATTCCCCAGCAGCGCACAGCCTTACTGGTTGCAGGTTCCCTCCCTTTTCACCCCAACGCATGAGAAATGGACGCCACGCTCGCCGCAGCCATCACCACTGTGCGCTCGGCTCGCCCACAGAGGTGATGCATGAAGATGTTCATGCCCGTACATGGAAGAAAACGACGCCGTTCTACATCATCCCCCAGTCAATCCACTCCGCCATTCAACATGGCATACAATACATCCAAGTCTCTCTGGGAGTGGTGCGGACAACCCAAGAACGAATGGCGCGCCAGAGGCGCATTTCCCACCCAAGATTTCCATCAAAGGTAGGTGCTTACAAGTTTCCTAGGTGCTGTTCCCTATCGCCGGCGATAACCTCAAACCACGTCTTTGAGGCCGGAAAGGTGGGTATATCCTTCATCTCATTCATATCATGATGCTAGTACCTAATGCTCCAGATGCAAGGTAAGGACTCCACTGCTATCCACACACCTCACCCCTTCCTCATGTCCCAGCCCTTCCTCCAGGAATTCTGGAATGCCACATCATCCTCGTCTCGCCCTCTTCCAAGCTTTTCACATTCGGGTTTATAGCCGAATACACTTCCGCTCCTGGGGAATCTGGATGTTGCGCGGGGTGCTTGGGGTCGGTTGATTTGTTTGTCGTCCATTTGAGGCGAAAGATGTGCTCAAGGTTTGTCATACGGACACTTCTCTGACCACCCAGGTGGTTATGAACAACCGCCCGCTGGCGCCAGTACACGGTGCTCGACGTTAGTATCTCCAAAATCCTAACAACATGCTAAAACAACACCAAATTAATTACTATACTACAATATACAGTACAACTAATGAATGCAGTAGTAATACAAAATCGAAATCAGATAACTACTTCGTAACAGACTGACACGCACCCAAAACCCCAACAACCTCCCCCATCCCAGGCCTCCCACCGGGGCACTCATCCCAACACCTCTCCAACACCCCCACAAACGCCTTCCCCTTCCCCTTCCCCACCCTCTCCTCCCACCCCACCGGAGCCCCCCACCACGGCTTAACCCCCCGAATAATATCCACCATCACCGCCTGATCATTCTTCCTCCTCGAATACGGCGGGACACCGCTCATTATCTACCCCACCCCACATCAGCTGACGGAAGACACACTAGGGGGGGAAGGAACACACACGTACCTCAAGACAAACCGACGCAAACGCATACACATCACTCTTCGTCGTCACCTGCGGAACACGCTCCTCGTCCGCCGCAAGCGCCTCAACAAGCTCAGGGGCCATCCACCTCATCGATCCAGCAAAAAATGACGAACACATGCTGAGATCCGAGGAGAGATCCGACATCACCTTACTCAGCCCAAAATCCGTTATAATCGCCTGCCCCCGCTGGTCAACCAGAATATTCCCGCCCTTCAAATCCCCATGAACAATAGGCGGGTTAAACGAATGAAGATACGACACTCCAGACGCGATTTGCCGTAGCTATCAAAATGCACTCATCAGTATACTCTGACCATGGAGGGGAAATAAAACCATTACTTACCAACTGCATCCGACAAGCACCAGGATTCACATCCCTCAGATAACGCCCAACAGACCCATTCTCACACCACCCCGACACCATCCCAATACTCGTCCGACTCTGCACAATCCCAAACAACTGGCTCACATTCCTATGGCACAAATGGTGCCACGTGACCACTTCCGCCTGAAGCCTCTTCAACAGCTTCTCCTTCACACTCTGCACCATCGCCTGCCTCAAAAACTTGATCGCCACAACACGTTCCTTCCGCTCCATCCGGTCATACCACCTCCCCTTCCACACATCGCTAAAAGCTCCAAACGCCACAGGATCGCTCCCCATAAACTCGACATCGTCGGTAAGGTCAAATACCGCAATGTCGCCCTTGACGATGAGCATCTTCGTCACGGTCGCCTGGAGATATTTCTGTCGGCAGCGCTGCTTCAGTCGGGAGTAGTCGATGAACTGGACCGAGTCGCGGCAGCGGAATTCTTCGTACGAAGATATGCTCCGGGTGATGGAGATGAGCGACGAGAAGTAGAGCTTGGCACCCTCCGAGGTCGGGGCAGGATCCAGAGATAACGAGCTGAGGATCATCGCGTTGCGCAAATGGATGTCGATCTCTGATTCGTGGTCTACCTGGATGGACATTGGGCCGGGGGCAGGCCATTTGTCTCTATTGCTCCCGATAATGTACAACGCTAAGGATGGCGTGATAGGACAGAAAAAGCTGTCGTTCCCACTGCAAGAATGTAAATGTTCGCCGACGAAACGAAACATGATAAGAGAACATACTCATCTGCACCAAACTGCTCATCCAGCGTTCCAAAACAACACTCGGACAACACATATTCCTGCTCGTTCGACGCGAGGCCGATGTAAACATCTCCGCCCCGAAGAATATCCCAACAGAACTGCTCCAAACGATTCATCGTTGGCCGGATAAAATCAACATCGCGTGACGGGATGTATCGTCGCTCCGAACACAGAAAGTCATGAATCGATTTGAAGAAGGGGCGCCATGTGAAATGTTGAAACATATAATTGTACACCTCCAAATTGTCAAGTTTGAGAACCAAGGTTTTGTCTCTGAGCTCTTGGATGACGGAGGCATACTTTGGACTGTTACGGAATCGGAGGAAGGCAAAGTATTTCAGAAGAACGTCGACCTGGGAGCGATCAATGGGGATGGAATCGCCGGAGATGGAGACGGAGTCGTCAATGATGCTATCAAGAATCGCTTCTGTCTGGTGCTCCAATAGTGCGAAGCGTTCGCACAGCTTCTCGTAGGAGTGTCGAGTAGCGCCATAAAGAGATCCAACGTCAACTCCAGCAAAGGCGGCCTGGAGGCGTAAACCTTTAGATAAAGTCAACTCTGAGAGTTCGGCAGTGTAGACGTCATATCGATGAATGGGTCCGCGCGCGCTGCAAATCATTGATCAAACACGCAAATCATGGCGATGCAGACAAACCCATGCGTTAGCCAGAACTTCTGGAGGAACAGCGGCGTATAGTGAGGAAGCGTTATAGGCATTCTATGCAATCATAAGAACATCATCGCACACTCAGAAGGGACACGTACGAGCACAGCGAACAAGGTTTGACATTCCTTGGACCACAAACCAACGGGCGGATGGCGCGATTCCAGTTGTTCGCGGGTGGGGGTAATAAGGAAGGAGGAACCTTGGGTACAACGCCAGGTCCAAGTTATCTAAAGGACGCGGGATGCACAGCAGTGGGGCGACAATTGATGAGACGTCATGAGCACGAGTTCCAGGGGCCTAGACGGTGGAGTATTAGGACAGGCACAGATGATGGGTGGACATGAGGAATGGACGTCGTTGGCGTTCAAAGATAAATGCGGCGGAAACGTCATTGATGGGGTAGCCGAAAACAAAGTATTCAAGTTGGGGGGGGTATATGACGTCTATACGGGATGTATGAAGGACGAGGAAGGTGACTAGACTGAGCAGACATCATTAGTAAAGGAGTAAGGAACAGCAATGACGATCGATACGCACTGATGATTGCAAGAAAAAAGTTGGATTGTCGCCTGACGCGTCTTTCAATTTAAACAAGCAGGACCGGCAAAGCAGCGTACCATAGGATCAAATTCTATTCGTCGCCGAGTGAAGCTACAGCGCAAGCTTTGGCGATAAGGTACGGAACGACGGGGACGACTACTGTGTCGGGGGGATAGTGAGAGGATGCTGAGCGGTCTAGACGACGCGGTTAGCGACGGCGCTGACGGTATTTAACCGCGATGCTGGCATGGTTGTCGCTGTCCTCGACGATGGTGGTGGTTCGGGTCCAAGGTGCAAATGACACGATCGGCGACCAATGATCGGCGTCGGCGTCGGCATTCTAATCTCTTCTTTTCCACGTACTTGACTTGTCAGTGCCATTTATGCCGCCTTGGTCGTCACCGTTGCCTCACTCGGGCCTCTCGTTCTACGATAAATCTTGCTCTGAGTGGTTCCCAGAGGTAATACGTTACCTCAAGTCCTTCCCCGAGCTAAGTTCTTTGAGTTTCCTTTCTGCTGATCATTTATTGGTGAGTCTGTTTAGCAAGTGTTTAGTTCAACTTGGTGAGTAACCCTGTTCAAAAAGTATCCACTCAGATGCAATGATAAGTAGCCCTGCTAGATCCACTACCCAGATCCTTTCAGCTCTCCGAGCTTGAGACCACGAATGCTTTCCCGAATCCCCAGTGACTTGATGTATCTTCGACGCTTCACTGTTCTCAGACTAGTTCCTTCTTAACATTATTCACCCCAAATTGGACACTGGATCAACAAATTCGTAACATGAATAATTTGCTCATTGCTGCATTCTGTTCAAAACCCCAAGGTAAGTACTAACAAGTCCCTCCTTACCAGTTCTTCAATCAAGGAGTCTAAGCGTGGATCCTAGTTTATTCCTTATTTCACGAGGATATCAAAACATCCGAGTCTTCTGCGCGGTCCAAGCATGGTCAATGTGGGTACACATACGATCTCCAGGATGACTATCAACCTCAGACTCCGAAGGTGGATCCACTCACCCACACCTCAATCCCATGAACAGTTATCATTCTCGTATTAACTACTAATCTACCTGTCACTGCACGAACATCCCGAATTAGATCGATATGATGCATGGACAGCCCCAAAACCTGCGGTACGTAAGGCATCGTGCAGAGACGATCCATCCTTCTAAATCTCCGACCGGTGATTGTGGGTGTGCGTTCCTTCGACACAGCTTCACTCGCTACTCTCACGATGGACTCCATCGAGTTTAACACGCATTGGCTAGAGTCGAGCTCAGACGATGGATCTGCGTGGCGTATGTTCCTTCCTAGAGTGCGAAGACTGAGTACTGATGATTCGTAGATACAGGCGAAGCGACAACGTGTCTATGGGGAAACTGTGGCAAGATCTATGATCACGTCCCGACCCTCGTGCAGCACATTTATCACGGTGAGCAGCTATCCGTCTTCATTGCGAGTCTGTGCTTATACCAACTCAGACCACATCGGGGACAACACACAATACGATTTTCCGTGCGACTGGACTACGTGTAGTCGACGAGGCATCCCATCTCTCTCACGCTCCGCGCTGTTAAGCCATCTCCGCTGTCACACCAAAGAGCGTCCATTCCAGTGTCCTGTCCCCGGTCTGCGTGATTCGTATCATTCCATTCCACTCATCACTGATTTCTTCCTAACCTTAGGATGTGAAAAGACTTTCCGGCGCAGCGACGCGCTCACGAAGCATCAACGCTACAAACACTCGTCCTTCCTCCTCGCTAATCCTCAAACCGTGGCGCCTCTCCTTCCTCATCAAAAGCGACAGCATCTTGTCGACGAGTCGGAACGTAACAACACGGAGTCCTGGGAAGGTATACCGCTGCACCTTAAAAAACATTTGGATCCCAGTACGAACATGATCCATGGACGATCCAAGGGAATGGTTCAGTATCTCATCATGAAAGCTAAACATCGGCACGCGCTGCAGGTAAACAAGGCGCTTAACGAGGAGCTCAGAGTGGTCTCGAAGATGTTGGAGGATGTAAGAAAGGCGAAGGAGCAGGACATCGACAAATTGGTTGTTGGTGTTTTCGGGTAAGCCGGCCTACGTCTTCAAGTGCGATTTATTTAATGACGGGAACGATTAGGAAGAGGGGACAGGCTTTCTTGGCGCCTATTTCGCTGCCGGACAATAGTACCGATGCCATGGTTGATTCAGAATCCGATTCCATTAACGAAGGAAAGACTCCTGGAAGTCTTGGCGAAGGGTGATGAGGACGGACTACCGTAGCTTTTTGATTTCTACTATTCGTCTGAGTTACAGAGCTTGTATACAACCAATTTGTCCCACTCTTTTATCGATATGTACGCGTTTTGTGAGCGAGGTGACATATACCGGTCCGGTCGGAGTAATCTCGGTCATGCAGATCGCCATCCTTGAACAGCAACCATGACCACAGAACCGCTCGTCTTTCGCTGGGGCATCATCTCTACAGGCTGGATAGCTACCGCGTTCGTCAAAGTAAACCATTGTCTCCACCCAAAACATTGATCTGCTTATCAACCTTCCTTGTAGGACCTTCTAGTCGATCCAAAGACGTTCGTATTCGCGTTTGCCATAGGAGGATAACCTGACCTGTGATCTACAGACGCGATGTCCACGATGTAGTGCACAAAGTAGCAGCCGTCGGTTCGCGATCAGTCGCGTCTGCAGAGAAATTCATCGACACGGTTGCTGGAGGCGATAAAGCTATCAAAGCGTATGGGACCTACGAGGAAGTCTATGCTGATAGGGTATGCCACTCATTTATTCCAGTGGCGATGATTTTTACGTCGCTCTACAGGACGTCGACGCCATCTACATTGGTAAGTCTCATCCTCTGTTTATCTCGAAGTACGTGAAGCTGATCTCTGGTCGGAAGGAACACCACATACCTACCACTACACCAACGCCCTGGACGCTATCAAAGCCAAGAAACACGTTCTTTGCGAGAAACCCGTTACCTGCAACTCTTTCGAGCTCAAGGCTCTTTTGGACGCGGCAAAGGAAAACGGCGTCTTCTTCATGGAAGCCGTCTGGACGCGTTTCCAACCTCTGAGTCTCGAAGTCAAGCGCATCATAGACAGTGGCGCCCTTGGAAAGCCAATCGTCTTACAAGCGGACTTTTCTGTTGACTTTGACATCCACAGTAGGTTCAGTTTTATTTGCTCCTTCGTGCGGGTTTGATCTGATCAGTGATTTGTAGATATCCCACAGACGTATCGTATCCTAGACCCAGCTCTTGGAGGAGGTGCTTTGTTGGATCTGTAAGCGACTTTCCGTCCTTCGCTGACCACCCAACTGATGAAAGCACCGAAGTGGACCATACCCTCTAGTTTGGGTGCGTCAATCCTCTATTCTCCCAAATCATCCTTTGATTTCTAACAAGACACTCAGGCAATCATGGCGCTCTTCGAGCATCCAGCAAACAAGCTCGCCCTCCCCAAGATATCCGCATCGATGCTCATGACACCTTTAACCAACGTCGACAGCAACACGTCGTTCACGCTCAACTTTGACCAGGGCGACCTTCGCGCTCAGGCGGTCCTGAGTTGTAACATCAACGTCAAGAGCATCTCACCGGGAGTCAGCATCCGCTTCGAGAAGGGCGTTATCAATATCGAGCCGCCTATACCTTGCCCGAAGGAGTTCACGGTCGAGTATTTCGATCAGAAAGGCGCGTCTGTGAGGGAGGAGAAGCGCGTGTTTGAGTATGTCGGAGGTCAGTCGTTCTTTCTTGACTTAGCGTCGGCGATGCTAATGCGAGATGGAGGTGGCTGGCATTTCCAGGCCGACGAGGTTGCGCGGTGTGTGCGTGATGGGAAGCTTGAGAGCGACCTTTGGGGACATAATAAGAGTCTGCTGGAGATGCACGTCTTTGATGAGGTGAGCGGACACGAGTCTTTACGTGTACTACGAAACGAAGCTCAAGCTGTGTAGGTTCGGAAGCAAGGCAGGTATGTGTTCCCGCCTGGAATCGAGAAGGTTACCGAGTAAACACGGTGGAACTCCGGAGAGTACAAAAATGTGATTGACTATCAGCCTTACCGGAAGTGACATCCTACCTATTGTACAAAAAGGACACTAGTATAAGCAGATGCCCTGTATTACTACTATCTAACGGATGCTATGCAGGATCCCTCTCATCGTCGTCGTCGTTACCTCCGCCACTATGGGCCTCGGAACGCCATTGGAAACTTTGCATGCGCCTTAGGCAACAGGGCGCGTAATTTGGATTCCTTCATCGTAGTGAATATCGTAAGCTTTGGCACCAGCTCGACGTTGGGCTGGCACAGCGCAGCGTCCAATTTCAACCAAGACTCCGAATGCGCCGGGTTGCACTCATCTCTCTCGAAATCGGATACGGTGAGAATGAGCTCGTTAATCGTGGGAGGGAGGTTGCGCAACGTCGAGGTGTGCCAAACGTGGAGCCTGACATTTTTACCAGAAATAGGCGGGAAATGCAAATGCAGTGTCTTGAGCT
>QLPD01003339.1:0-10853 GCA_003314085.1 Hymenopellis raphanipes
ATCATGATCGCCGTTGATGTGGACTAGATTGATCGACGTGGCGCGTGTGTCCATGTCTACCTCCAGCATCATGATCGGTATTTCGTGGCGGCAGGGAACTGCACTAGAAGTATCGCATATTAATGAGCCGAATGGTTCACGCGTGGATTATATGATGTAGGTGACCATCGTCACTTTCATTCAAGGCCTACTCATTCCGATGATGTAGATGAAAAGTCGCTTGGTACTTCCTTGGATCTATTCCTTGATATTCTGATAGATACATACGGATGAACATGAATCCGTTCCGTCGACGTTGACTTGGGTACCCACGCTTCCGCTCTTCCGATCTTCCATCCTATTGACACAAGCAACTTCTCGCGTCTCACTGCCTCGAGGACACCGTCTTGTGCTTATGCTCTATGGTCCAATTAGAGTTCGTCTAATGGGCTTCATGTCGCGATATATTCGGCGCTCGTCACTCACGATTCAGGAGGTCTTAAGACGTAGATGTTCATGGAAAAGGTCTCTTGGAATACCTCTTGGCCCCATCGGACCGCGGGCGTTGTTAAGACTTTGGTAACAATCCTTTGGGAGTTGGAGCTGGGACAGGAGCGGTGAGATCTACCCGGTATGTCGTACTACTTCAAGCGACAAGAATAACCCGCCCTATGTATGTCAGAGCGATTTGAAGAAAGGGCGGGTAGTAAGCCGTCGGTGTTCGTACCATCGAGATGAGCGTCGGAGGGCCCACGGAAAGGCGGATTATTATTTGTTTTCATGGTTCGTACTGCAAATCCACATCTTGCACCAGGCAGAAACGAACACGGACTTCTTAGATCTGCCTTGTCTAAATCAACAGCGATGAAAAACCATAGTGAAGAGAAAGATACCGTGCGGGTATCACTCCCTCTACGTGACGATACCCGTCCATGCATGCCTCCGATACCCACGGCAGTCTTTTCGGTGTAAACATCCCCGCAACGATGTGGGCGCGCGCTCATGATCGCCGCTTGTCACTCCCACGTCCCAAGAACTAGAACAAGCATCTGACTGACGCCTTCTTCCGACTATACGGACTTCTGCGCGGCCCTACTTGATGTTCGCAGTGAGGCTAGCCCCAGACTCCAGTCCGCAGTGTTTCCCTGCAATTAAGTAGACCTTGATGAGTAACACTGGTCAAGTTCGAATAGAAGTTCCGCAGTCGAAAGAGAGACTTGTCAAGCGCGCAGGAAAGAAATATTGAAGGGTTAATATCAAGGAAGGAATGTATACGACGGAGTTGGTTCAGCGAAAACCAACATACGGAGAATGTGAGTCCATGGGCGCTGAAATACTCCCGAGTCCTTCTTAGGACAAAGAAATCAAGGAGTATTTTGGAAGATCTCGGGTGTCGTATGGGCGCTATCATATAGCCACTTATGTGCAACACTCCGCAAGCATGGAGCGCGCAGTACAAAATCAAAAGACAGATCCGGCGCCTTCGAGGAGTCGTAAAAGGGGACGCCACTATATTAAGGATGGTTGACGTAGAGAGGTGATTAAGGATGTTGTATTCAGAGAGTATATGACGGATTGGCGCAAGGATTGGAGGGTACGCCACAGAGATTTCTCCTAAGGAATTTGCGAACTAGCCGGCCCAAAAACTTGGAGATGAAGAGGTACGTTCCTTGGTGATTTACAGCTCGAGTCACTCAGACGTCTAGTTGAATCTGGGTGTAGGAGACGCTAAACGAGTGGTCTGAGTTGCGCTGAGTTGAGGGAGCCAAAAGAAGCGCCGGCTTTCGGTCCGATTGCCGGTTCAACCAAAACTAGCGGCCCTGGGGGGCATATCCTTGCGTATGGTTTGGCAGTGAGGTAGGCGAGGCTTATGACCTGATGATAGAAATGTTCTGAAGGCTGCCTGTTTCCATTGAGCACCGTTGTCCCAGTGCATATTTTTTCCCTAAAGCTCCAACAATGCTCGCGGCCGACGGCAGCTTCGCCGCCGTCACCCGCTCGCATCGTTTCCGCTTGGTCTTACAGAACACATCTTGGATAGCATTCACATTCAGTCAACCACAAAGTTTCAAATGAACATCTACTAAGCACTGGAAGAAGTTTATGTGTGCAATCACTTGTAGAAATGAAGGCATATATGTATTCACGGACAACACATACTACTCCAGCATACGCGTGGTATCGGCGTCGGATACTATGTGCTGGTAAGGGAGAGGATTACAGAACATTGATTGTAACGAAAGCTACAACGATGCTTCGCTCGCATTTCTGTGTTTACTACCGACTTTGGCCTGGATCGACCTGAGACGTCTCACTTTTTCGGCATGTGGGCTGCCGGATGTCAACAGACCGTTTTGTAATTGATTTTCCGGTCCGAATGTCTCTCGGCATCTCGTCTTTCCTTTTTCTATAGGGTGGTGGAGTCCTTGCTTAGACGCAAGGAAATGAAAGCAAACAAGTGATCTGTTTCTTGGCGACGAGCCTGTAAGACTAAGAAAGTTGAACTAGGTCGCGACGATGACGGGAAACGATTTAAGTCAATTCGAATGTTTTGACTTCTGCACCATCTCTCTGATATGTTGTGCATTTCCTGGCGGGCCAGCGTTCGATTTGGGCGGCGATGCGGCAGTTTTTTGACATTCTCGCCATCATCCGCCACACCATCACTGCTATGCCATGCTCTCCCCTCTCCCATCCTTTATTCCACGCTAAAGACTCTCCTAGGTCGTCGCGTCCTTTTTCGCCGGTCCATGAACCCCGGAACGTCGCTGTAAAGCCTATCTGCTCCGAAGATCATGGTATAACTGCACCAGTTGACGGGTGGTACCTGCTTTTTGACACGGTAAACCTCGACCTGCGGTATTTAGTTTCAATGGCGCCTATAAAGCCCATTCCTCGTCATCTCTTCCTGATTCACCGCCATCGCTTGAATGCTCTTCTTATCTAGGAAAGCGACGTCGTCGCCGGTAACGAGTACGTGGCGTGATGTACATGTTCAAACGGTGACGTTTAGACCAAGAACGCAGAGCTCTAGATTGTCGGCAAACAAATCGCTGTCTATGGTGAGTACGACCCTTCCGCCATTCCTTGTGGATCTGTCGGTGCGGAGTACATCGTCGAGTCGGCTGGACGCCAGGTTCCAACGACGTCTCTGTGCCTTTGGTGATAGTCCATCGCAGGCGTCTTCACCATCGTGGACAAGTATGAGTCATCTGTGTGATTTGGATCTTCCTGGGGACTGAAGGATTGTCGATAGGGCTTCGGTGCACCTGAAGGGTGGTGCCAAGAAGGTTATCATCTCCGCGCCATCATCTGCTGACGCACCCGTGTTTGTTTGCGGCATTAGTCTTGATGCGTATGATCCCAAGTACACTGTCGTACGTACAGTGATAACTATACTGTATCACCCATGACCGTACTTTTCCAGATCTCCAACGCGTCTTGTACAACCAACTGCCTTGGCGAAGGTCGTCCTTGAGAAGTTCGGTATCGTCGACGGCTTGATGAGCGCCGTCCACGCAGCGGCCTGTCGACGGTTCCTGTAACGAGGATTGTCCCGGAGGACACGCCGTGAACAAGAATGTCATCCCCTCGTCTACTAGTGCCGCCAAAGCTGTCGGCACAGTTATTCCTTCCCTTAATGGCTTGAAGCTCCTGTTAGTCTTGTTCTCATTAAATATACTGTTCTTTTGATAAAGCAATGCCTCTTCAGTGGTCTCTCTTTTTCCGTGTCCGTCGGTGACCTCGTATGACGCAGTGAGAAACATGTATTGTACGAGCCCCAATCAAAGAGACCTCGGACGGTCCCCTGAAGTGTATTCGACTTGAATACACAAAGGATAGTGTTGTGTATACTGACTCTATCAACGATACGCGCTCTTCGATCTTTGGCGCTCAGGCAGAAATCCGCGTAACAAGAACTTTGTCAAGCTTATTTCGTGGTATGACAACGAGTGGGGTTATTCGCGTCGCGTCTACGACTTCTTGCTCTACGCCGCCGAGCCGAACAAGAAGGCTCAGGTTTTGGACGTCGACGTTATCACTAGATTACATATAGACAGGAGTATGGTTTGCTTGCGGCACTGAATATACTCATAACGAAGGCGAAGAACCTGTACAATGATGTGGGAGATATCGATGTAAACTCTTTGTGCGAGTATGCCTTATCGCATGGGTGTTCGAGTCAGGACAAGATGTTGAATAAAGTATTATTGCCAGTGGGAATCCTCGCCAATAAGTCACAATGTATCGACCTACTTCGACTGGACAAAGCCTTTGCCTTTGTAGTTCTCCGATGTAATACCTGTTCAATTTTAGCGTTGACGTCGTCAGGAGAACAAGAAATGAAAACGCCTGGTACATGGATGAGATACTCACCAGTAAGGGGATTCATCTTCTGCTCCTGTGCGCGCTCGTTGCTGGCCTTCTGCCACTCGCTATTCATCGTCCTCGGGGCAGGTGGAGCTAAAAGGAGCATCAGTCAAAGTACCCTCCCCAGTTACCGCTGGACGACTTGCCAATCATGTTGATAGCAACTTGGAGAAGGCCCGCGATCCCTATGCAGATAGCAACACCGAACAAAATCTGCAGAGATTTAAGATTAGGTTGTCGAAAAGCAGGACGTGAGATTGCTTGCCTTCTTGCCTTCGCCGGGCAGCGACACAGGAGAGCGCGCGCCATGGGGTCCAAACGAGATGTAGTACGCTGTCATAGACCCGTTTAGCAGCAAAAAAGCGGAGATGAAATCTTCACGCACAGGCACGCTTCACGTCTTCTCCAACGAGTTTCCAGTCAGCCTTCATAGTGTCTTCAATCTCCTGGCGGACCACCCGCTGCTCGTCCAACGACATGGAGCGCCATTTTTGCGGGATCTCGGAGTACGGAATGCGAGGAGCCTTACTAGCGGCAGCAGAAGCAGACGCGCTGACATCCGCTGCGAGAGTCGCCATGCATCGCCGCGCGAGCATGCTCATGGTGGTGGTATGTCGGAAAGATTTGGGGAAAACATTGGCGCATCCGTAAGGCATTAAGCTAATCTCGATATGCCTAGCCCATCAAAAGACCCAATGATAGTGCTCAAGTTTCATGGAGTGTCGGGAGCCTGGAACGCGCCCATGGGGCCAGAAGGGAGAGGGTCCAAGTGTGTGCTCAGGGTCGATATAATGAAAAGGGATCATAGGAGCAGCCGACAGAGAAGGAGAATTGAGACCTCAAGCTTCAAGCTCAGGAGGGAGTTTATTCGGGAGAGTTAGAAAGGTGTGATCGTGAGATTCCAATGGCGAGATGACACATCAACCACGTGATGGCATTTTCTTGCAATGGGACCGTTTTTCCCTCTCTCCCCGAACCACCACAATCACATTCCATAAATGTCAGCTTCACGTCTCGCTTTCAGGCATCCCTCACTGACAAAAGACAGATATAACGATGAATTCTCACCAAAGCGCTGCTAGTAGCATCATGGATGTCGTGCCCGCCAACTTTCTTTGTGACACCCAGACGATGGAGAAAATTGCTCAATCACAACTACGAGATGAGCAAGCGCTGTCGTCATTAGAGAAGGACCTTTCTGCACTCCAGTCTCGCCAACAATGCCTGAAGGACGAGCTGACAACAGTTGCACGGCTCATTTCCGAGGCGGTCGCAGAGCAGACGCGTCTACGCTCCTCTATCGCGACCCATAAATCCCTTCTTTCCTATTCCCCAGTCCGATCTCTCCCAGGGGAGGTTCTGAGCGAGATTTTCCTCCATTATATTTCCCTTTCCCAATCCGCACGCCGAGATGTATTCCAAGATATTGTTGTGTCCCACCGTATTCACACCCCTATCCTACAAGTCTGTCGTCGTTGGCGTACTACCGCTTTGGCCGATCCTCGGCTGTGGACCACCATCCCTCTGATCGGTTCCAGCGACGAGAAAAAGTCATTCGCCCATCCTTTGATATCAGGGTCGCCTGAAGAGAAGGCTGCGTATTGGCAAGCTCTGGAAGGCAGAATTGAGCGAACGTCTGCACTCCCTCTACAGCTCCTCTTCCACTTCACTGATGACGGTGACATCGGCGATCCCACTTATTCGATTTCCTCGATACAGACATTTGTTCGTTTGTTCCCACGGGCGTCCTCCATTTCCCTGTCCATTCGTTCTCCAGAAGAACGCCTTCAGGAGCTCATCTCGGTCATGGCCAATGCCGATTTCCCCCAGGCCGATGGCGTTCATAGCGCCCGGCTTGATGTTGATGACGAACCGTTCAGTCGAAAGATTTTATCCGCCATACCGAATGTGGAAATACTGGAAGCGGACACAGAGAATATCGCCCAGTGGTTCATAGATGCACCAACTGCGGGGCATCGCCTGCGCAGCTTGCATCTTGTGGATGATTTCTCCACGATACCTCTTGTAAAGATTTTGGATCTCCTAGATCGCGCACCGCTGCTTGAGACACTTAAGCTCGGTCGCATCTCAATTACCCCTTCTGACGGGAGCCTTCGCGCCGTAACCCACATGCGTCTCTCACAGTTTCAACTTGTTTCTGTGAAAACCGAGGAAAACGATGCTATCTTCGACCATGTGACACTCCCCGCCCTGCGTTCTCTAGTGTATGAGGCTGCTTACTGGAACGAGTCTTGGCCCAGTTCAAGGAACGTTGAATTTCTTCGACGGTCTGGTTGCATGTTAACGGAGCTTTCGTTGCGTCGCTGCCGCGTCCATGAACAACACTTTGTGGACATGCTTACTGTTCAAAAGACATTGGTCACCCTCAAGCTCAACCTCACTGATGAAAATGCAGGAAGCGACATAGCCATTCCCACGTCAATTCTGGACTTACTAGCCAAGAACGCCAAAGGTACCTCAGATCGTCTTTTGCCAGCGCTGGAAATCGTCAGTGCCGTCGTACTTCCACGGCAGTTAAAGGCTGTGAAACGCTTGATCGAGTCGCGTTCCGGAGATCCAGCGATAAAGTCTCGTGTCGCGACACTTAGAGATGTGGCCGTTCAAGTAAATACGAAGCAGGTGGACAATGTGATAAAGAAGGACGAGCATGCAGCTATGTTCAAGGCATTTGTGAACATGGGTATAAAAGTCCGGATTTCCTACGAGTACTTCTAAACAATAAACTACTCCCCGTTGTTCCTCCCACGTAGACTATTCGATATATCAATGGTAGTGGGCACAATGTGTGATCGTTGTACCGTCAATATTCAGTGGAACTAGGATATATTTCACCTCACTCGTTTGGGACCACTGAACGAAGAACGAATGCAGGAATCGGGTGATATTACGAAGTCTATGGAAAACAGGCGGAATGACTTGGCGCGTGAAGGATAGAATTCAGCAGAACCATAATTTTTCCGATTCGAGGGAGTGATTCCCTTCCCATATCGTGTCCCCATTCTACGTGCGAGACGATTTGTCTCGCTCTCCTGACGAGGAATCCACACATCGCCTGTATCCGAATGAACTAGGATGCTAGATGTTGGCTGACATATATTAACTCCATCTGCGCATAGCCGTTCGACAAACCTCCGTAATGCATCGTCCGGACGCATGGGATGAGCGCAGACATCTAGCTGGCAAAGTCACAGCCCGGACGAAGGGAGTGAGCGCCACGACGTTCTGATTGGTAGACTGTATCTTCAGCAATGGCCAGAGTGGGAATACGATCTGCATGAAAGAACCTTGGACCTCGCGGTGCCCATTAGACAAGGCGCAGCCTTTTGAGGTCCGTCTGACATGAGTTATGGTGGCGAAATGACACATCAACCAGGTGATGGCATTTTATCTCAATGGGACTCTCTTCCGAACCACCACATTGCAATAAAGGTGACCTTCATTCCCGCTTGCTGGCGTCCCGCACTGACAAAAGACAGATATCACTATGAATTCGCACCAAAGCGCTTCTAGTAGCATCGCGGGGGTCGTGCCCGCCAACTTTCTTTGCGACAACCAAACGATGGAGAAAATCGCCCAGTCACAGCTGCTCGATGAACAAGCGCTGTGTTCGTTAGAGAAGCACCTTTCTGTGCTCAAATCCCGCCGACGATGCCTGAAAGACGAGCTGACGACCGTTGAACTGCTCATTTCCGAGGCGGTCGCAGAGCAGACGCGTCTACGCACCTCTATTGCCACTCATAAATCCCTCCTTCCATCTTCCCCAGTCCACTTACTCCCAGGAGAGATTCTCAGCGAGATCTTCCTCCATTATATAGCTCTCTCCCAATCCGTGTATCGAGATGTATTCCAAGAGATTGTCGCGTCCCACCGTATCCACACTCCTATCCTCCAAGTCTGTCGTCGTTGGCGTACTACCGCGTTGGCTGATCCTCGGCTCTGGACCACCATCCCTTTGATCGGTTCCAGCGACCGCGAAAAGTCATTCGCCCATCCTTTGATATCGGGGTCTACTGAAGCGGCGGCCGCTTATTGGAAGGCTCTGGAAGGCAGAATAGAACGAACATCTGCACTCCCTCTACACCTCCTCTTCCACTTCACTGACTACGGTGACATCGGCGATCCCATTTACACGATTTCTTCCCTGCGAACCTTTATTCACTTGTTCCCTAGGGCGAACTCCACTTCCATTAGCATTTCGTCTTCCTTTCTTCAACTCATTCCGAAGCTCAGGTCGATCATGAGCGAGGCCGACTTCTCCCATGCCTGTCAAATTCACACCGCACGGGTTCATGTCCTTGACGAAACTTTCGTTCGAAAGATTTTGTCCGCCATTCCGAATGTCGAAGTGCTGGAACTGAAATCAGCGAACATCGACCATTGGTTCATTGATGCACCAACGGCCGGGCATCGCCTGCGTAGCTTACACCTTTGGAGGAATGGCTCTTCAACGCTCTCTCTTGTACAACTTCTGGATCTCCTAGATCGTGCACCACTGCTTGAGACGCTCAAGGTTGGTCACATCTCCGTCACCCCTTCTGTAGGAATCCATCGCGTCGTGACACATACGCTTCTCTCAACGTTCCACTTCTGTTCTTTGCCAGCGGACAAAAACGATGCCATTTTCGGACATCTGACACTCCCCGCCCTCCGTTCTCTATCGTATTTGGGGTATTATTCCTCCACCACGTGTTGGCCCCGGCCAAGTAATTTGGCATTCCTTCAACGGTCTGGTTGCATGTTGACAGAGCTCTCATTTGAAGAATGCCAGGTCGACGAGAAACTTCTTACTGAACTGCTTACAGTTCAAAAGGAACTTGCCTTCCTTCAGCTCAACACGGTGGCCAATGATGACACCACTCGACGCGCCGTACCCATTCCGACAACAATCCTGGCCTTTCTGTCTACAAAGCCCGAGGGTGCCTCGGATCGTCCTTTACCAGCGTTGGAAGTCGTCAGTGTTGTGGTACTTCCGCGCCAATTAAAGGCTGTGAAAAAGCTGATCTCGTCGCGTTCAGCGGATCAAGCGAGGAAGGGTGGCGTCATGACGCTTAAAGAAGTGCATATTCAAGTCAACATCAAGGAGTCAGAGAACGAGATAAAGAAGGACAAGCATCCAGCCATGTTCAAGGCATTTGTGAACAACGGTATAAATGTGCGGATTTCCTACAAGTAGTTATTATTAAGATCAACTCCTGCCCGTTATTTCTCTAGTGTAATTTTGCGAATACAGGCACGGGGACGTTCGACATGATGGGAGGAAGGAAAGCGATGGATCTCCGGCCCGGAGACACATAAAAACTCTTGGAGTTGAATCCCCTAGAACATAGGTTCCGCTTGGGCTCCGCGGACACCGACAAGGGATGTACGACGTAAACTGCACTGGAATAACCACTGCTTACACTGCCCAGTCAATTCGGCCAAGAATTTCTGGCTTAATATGCCCATAGGCAGATGACACATTTACTTTCTGTTTCCGAACCACCACAACCACATTGCAATAAAGGTAAGCTTCACGTCTCGCTTGCTTGCATCCCTCGCTGAACTAATACAGATACTTCTGATGAATTCGCACCAAAGCCCTTCTAGCATTACAGATGTCGTGCCCGCCAACTTTCTTTGTGACAACCAAACCATGGAGAAAATCGCTCAGTCCCAACTGCTGGATGAACAAGCGCTGTATTCCTTAGAGGAGAACCTTTCTACACTACAGGCCCGCCAACGACGCCTGAAGGACGAGCTGACGACCGTTGAACGGCTCGTCTCGGAGGCGGTCGCAGAACAGACGCGTCTCCGCTCCTCTATCGCGATTCATAAATCCCTTCTTTCCTATTCGCCTGTCCGATCTCTTCCAGGGGAAGTCCTGAGTGAGATTTTCCTCCATTATATCGCCCTTTCCCAATCCGCGTATCGAGATGTATTCCAAGAGATTGTTGCGTCCCACCGTATCCACACTCCTATTCTCCAAGTCTGCCGTCGTTGGCGCACTACCGCGTTGGCTGATCCTCGCCTGTGGACTACCATCCCTTTGATTGGCTCTGGCGCCGTGTCCGACAACGACGACGACGAACAGTCGAACCATGAGGAAAAGTCATTCATCCATCCTTTGATATCGGGGTCACCTGCTGAGAAGGCCGCGTATTGGCAGGCTCTGGAAAGCAGAATCGAGCGCACGTCTGCGCTCTCTCTAAACCTCCTCTTCCACTTTAATGAATACGGTGACACCGGCGATCCCAAATACACAATTTCCTCGATGCAGACATTTATTCGCTTGTTTCCACGGGCACATTCCATTTCTGTCACCCTCTCTTCTCCAGAAGAACTCATGCCGGAACTCATCTCCGTCATTGACACTGCTGAAATCTCCAAAGCGAACCGAGTCCACACCGCCCGGGTCAACGTCCTAGGCGATACCATGTTTGCTCCGAAGATCTTGGCCGCCATCCCGAATGTAGAAGTGCTAGAACTAAGATGGGTGGATATCG
>QLPD01003351.1:0-12601 GCA_003314085.1 Hymenopellis raphanipes
TTCTTGTTGTCTCTCGAACTATAGTCATATGCTGTACCAGAGCGTAGCGCCACGAGAAGCCTGTCCGATTAAAATAGATGTTATCGCTGAATGACGGCGGATGCTTTAGCTTCCGCCACAATGTTCTCCGAGTCCTGTACCCAAACGTATATCTGATATGGACGGTCCTCCGTCTCTCCTAGTAGCGTTGATGAGTGCCGGACAGATGACAACGGAACTTGGGATTACACGGCTGAAGCTGCAGCGCATCGAGGAAAAGATGTAGGAAAACAACATTGCCCTCCGTCCCCGTAGGATCAGTCTTGGGGGTCATAGAAAGTCCGTGGTTCGCCACGAGAGCAGCGAGGATGTTTGCCCATTTGACTTGATTATATGGTATACAAATTGAGGACATACAGGAATCTACGACAAAATAAGTAAAGTCTATCTCTATACTTCTACTTTTGTAGTATAATTGGAATCAATCCGGCGGTCGAGAGAGAATACGCTCATGCGCCAAAGGCGGGAATGCCTCGGCTCATCATGCCGTAGACGACCTTCTTCGTCAAGGGCTCATTGAAGATGATGACAACGGCTTCAGCGTTAAAGTCCTTGACCATCTTATAGGTAAGTTTGACCATGTCAGGACGACCGTGGACGCGCGTATCTGGAGAAACACGTAGATCAGAAAACAGTCGAACAAGTGAATCGTGATGCTCACCGTAGATGCACGCATCAGGGTCAGCTTCCTTCACAGAATAAATTTCAGAATTGACAAGCTCATCTCCAAATGTTTTTAGAATATTCGCGCCAGTCCACAACAGACGAGCAGGTTGACGCTTTTCAAATAGACAAGGGGCGATAGGTCCAATCCCGCTTCCCGTCGCAACGAAAACGACGCGGCGGAACATGATGTTGACCCGCACTGGCAGAACACCCGCCACCGGCGTGCCTCTAAAGTAAATCTCTTTCGGTGGGTTGCGAATGAGCTGCGTGGTCCAGTCGCCGGCCTGAGAGACGACAAGGGAGAACTCGTCAGTCCCCGGGACCGGCACATTAGCGAATGCGTGCCATTCGTTGAGAGGATCCAGCGAGACGCGACTGAACGATCCCGGCACCGGACGTGGGTGGAATCCGAACACTAGAACGCGTGAGTATAAATTATAATCATGCAAGATAGTAGGATGTATCGAATTACCTTTGTAATTGACGAATAGGCGAACAGCGTGATCAGACAGAACCACCGCGCGAACAGGGACTTTCCGCAGACGAGCCCAAGGCAGTATGAGTGAACCTGGAGTACATTAGTTGGTATGTCAATGAGACCGTGAAGGATCCTGACCTGTGATAATAACCATAAGCCACAAGTGGACAAGCGCGTATCCCAAAGACGCGTCGCCCTTCCAGTCGTCGGTGAGCGAAATGACTTGAGCCCATACAAGGGCGGTTGCGGTCCAGCCCATGAACCTGTGAACGCGCTCAAAGGTATCGTGGCTTTTGGATCGGAGGCTCGGGATGGCGAAGACGACGATTCCTACTAGGAACATGAGGATGATCCAAGTGATTTCCACTGTGGCGACGGATATCTGTAATAAGGTGGCATGAGGAACTATGAAAGTAAATGATAGCCGCTGTTGAACGTACCCGGTCTCCACTGCTTGGCGCTAGTTCCCTAGTTCCTTGTCCAGCCAGAACAGCGAGCCACAGCGTTTCAGAAACCGCGGCGCCTGAATAGATGATAAACTCGTGCCATGAGTAAACGGAACCAGAGCGGCCATCTGGAAACGCGCGGGTTACACAAATGTAGTATGCATTACTGGTAAGACTCACGAAGGGGGAACAGAGGTGAAGACCAAGAAGAACGCGTTCACGATGTAATCCTGTCGCATAAGAATGGCGACAACAATCAATCCCGGTATCTGAGAATTAACACCATACACCAAGAGGGCGATCAAAACCGCAATGTTGGATATAAAAACAACCCCGAAGAGTCTGTGGTAAATCGTAAAGACGAGGTGGCGGAGGTCTCGCATGACCTTTCCTTGCATCTTGTCCGGGATGTCCTCGTCGAGATAGTCATCCCAGGGCAACTTTTCGAGAACGCCGCTGGTCTTCGATGTGATGGAGGGCATCTCGACGATGGTCGACGCCTTCGATTTGAGAGAGGGAGGTGTGCTCATCTTGTAACTGACGTTGAGAGGTGTCTTGAAGACTACAAGCTGGGATGGAGAATCTAGTATCGAACCTGGTGCTGCTTTATACCCAGTCGCGTCGCGTTTGAATCGCCTTCGATTCGCTTTCCCATGGCCATCTGTGGAAAACGCGCATTGAGTATCCAAACGCGCCCCCTTGAGGCAAGTTCGTCATTTACGATCGCGTTTTCTCAGTATCCCGACGATCGTAAATGACGGAGGAGGCATATCCTGGAGAACGCTTTGCTCCCCCTTCGTTGGAGAAAGAAACAGTCGGGATCCTGAGAAAGCTGAGTATTAGCACCAACAAACCAAAGTTGATCTTAATGAAATGGCTTACATTTCGGCACCTCTACTCTGCTTTTGATTCCGCAAGTGGGAGGCGGTAGGTGGCGGTACGGCGCGAAGGTCCAGAGCGTGCGCTTTTGGGTTCCTCCACGTGCGTCGGTCCGAACATCCGGGCACTTCGTGGCGTTCACAAACTTTGGACTCAAGCAGGTACACCATGTTCGATTCTAATAATTAGAAGGTATTAATACAATTGACACCTTGTCAGAATTTTTCGTGAGCGGCGAGAGACAGAACCTGACTAGGAAAGCGTCGGCCGCGCTGAGCATGCTCAACGAGTACGTTTCCAGGCGACTTTCAAAACAAGACGCGATTACTACTCGTACCAGAATGCGAGGCGAGATAGCCAACCGGTATCTCAGTTGCATGCAGAATTCCGCGATTGATTTTTTGATTTGATTCTCTGGCGAGTCCTCGATTGAGTAGTTTCTATCGACGCGCCGTGGACCTCAGGCCATTGTGACGAAGGTCAGAAGTTCCATAGACATGGCGAGATAGCCAAACGGCATCTTAGTCACAGTAAGCCAAGCCTTCCCAGGAATTCTAGATTTTTGGAATACTAAGTTTTCAAGCAGGCCGACTCGAGTTTCACCATCCCGACAGCACATCCATCATGGTGGTATGGCTTAGCGGCTATCTGCCACGTGGGTGGAGAATAGGAGTTAAGTTTTGGTCCCAGTACAACGCGCTCATCAACATTCGATGGCGGCCATCCGGATATCGATTTATCAACCATCACACACTACCAGATCGTATCGACGCGCCGTGGACCTCAAAACATTCTGCTGAAGGTCAGAAGCTCTATAGACATGGCGAGATAGCTGAACAGCATCTTAGTCACGGTGAGCCACTTTTCAGGCATTCTAGATTTTTGGAATACTAAGTTTTCAAGTTTTATTGCAGGCCGACTCGAGTTTCACCATCCAGACGGCCCGTCCATCATGGCGGTATGGCTTAGCGGTTATCTGTCCCATGGGTATGCCTGAATGTTTAAGTTTTGGTCCCAGAACTTACAACGCACTCATCAACACTGGATGGCGGCTATCCAACCATCACACGCTGCCATGATGCATCGACGCGCCGTAGATATTGTGCCGAAGGTCAGTTGAATCTAGATCTACATGGCGAGATAGCCAAACGGCATCTTAGTCAAAGTAGCAGTCTACGAAAGCCTTGTTTTTCAATTGGGGGATCTCACACCAACTGCAGCAATACTAATCAAAAGCAAAATCCATCATGGTGGTATAGCTTAGTGGCTATCTGCCACATGCGCGTCGTCTGTTAGGTTTTCCCAAACATCAACACTGGATGAAGGAGATAGTGTTTCTTGATATTTCCCGCGTTGGATAGGTCGGTTCATGTTTGTTTTATGCACCAAAAACGGGCGGCTCATCCCGCCTCCGAGTCTTGGATATTGACGATTGCACCGAGGTGAAAGAATAACATGTTGGACGCGAGCGTGCGATGAAGCCTAGTATGGAATTGGCGATTTGCTTCGAGGAGAAGCGTTGCTGGAAACGTAGCATGGACCTAGGCTTAATCCCTTCCATTTGGCAGGTGGCTAACTCATGCAAGTAAATGTAGACTCCAGACGCCGAGAGCTGCAGAAGCCTCCAGGCACCGCTGGTAATATACCGTCAGACTGCATATTTTAATCAGACGAGTTGAGGACAGAGCGGCACGTCTATTTCCGGGGCAGTCTCTCCGATAGATTTGGGCAGATAACAAATATTCGTAAACGTAGGTGCCGAAAGTACCACAGATGCTATGATTCTGTCGTGGTGGTTTTGCTCCGCTTTCTCGGATGCTCGTCGTCGTCGTCCTTGAGACCCTTCATCTTCCTCGTCTGCAGCTTGCTCAAATCCTGTGTGCCGACATGCACCCGCCCACGCAGATCGCCCATCTCGTCCACTTCCATGTTCTTGCGCTTCTTGCCCAAGCCCGACTCGATCTCTTTCTTTTTCAACTTGGGGCGCTTCATCGCCTGCTTGAGCATCTCCGCGTCGGCGGGCTCGTGTCTGCGCATCACGAGGTCGAGAGAGGGACCCATCGGTGTGAGCTCGACACGTGGGACTTTGGTGCCGGAGGCGAGAAGACGGGTGGTGAATGTGCGGATGTGGACTTTTGGGAGGGAGGAGGGGGGGGAGTCGGTGGTGCTGTTGAGGGAGGGGGGTGTGGGCGCGCAGGAGACGCTGATGACGTGTTCTAGGCCGGAGAGGCAGATTTCGTCTACTTGTTCGCCGTTGAAGAAGGACATGAGCATGGATTTGAGCTGCATGAAGCGGGGGTGGGTGTTGAAGAGTTCAGAGGCAAAGTGCATCATTGGTTTATGGCCGGGTGTTGATTTTGGTGTCTGATTGACGGAAGATGTTAGGAGTGAATAGGGCGGTGAGTGTTGAACTGACTTTTAGTTCAGCCATGGTAACGCATCCTTCCACGCCGACTTCGAGCATATCAAGTACGCGTCCGTCGTACATGCGGACAAAGGTCAGACCGTTGGGACGTTTTTTATTGCTCTGTCCAATCAAGAATAATGAAGCATCGTTCTTTGATGACCAGAACTCGAGGGAAGCAGTGGAAGTTGAAGCAGAAGCAGTATCGAATGGATGGATGTCGTTTTTCTTGTTAAAGGCAATGGCAGCTGAACGTTTTAAAGCCATCTAAGACAAAGGTAAGCTGGATCTGGGTGATAGACAGGTATACCACGTACAAGATCCTTCATGACATTATTCACGACTTCACCAGTATGTGTACCCTTGACGAATATCGCGGTCCGTTCGTCTTCAATTTCTTTGGGCATGCGAGCATCCATAACCCGTTTTGACCGCGCATTTTTTGGTGTCCTATAACAACAACTAAGGCAGGAACTTGTATCTCATTTTGAATGCTTACACTGTGCGAAGCATGATGATCGCGAAAAATGAAAATAAGCTGTGATGTGATGTCACAATCGCGGCAAAGGAAGGAACCGGGCCGAGATCGGCAAACGCCACAGCAACCTGTTAGGTCAGCCAACTTTTTGACTCTGGACCTTAGCGACGCCGGGCTTCGCATAGAACACCCACTCAAAGTTATCATCGCGCTCGCCGTCAAATAACAGCGGTTCCATTGCCGCAGTTGCCTAATACTCGCTGGATTCCAGCAAACAACTCAATAATAATATTCGACAACCGTGTTCATCAATGGCACAATCATATATGACGGGAACAGTGCCTTCGCCTGTACGGGAGACCGCCTCCAGTATACTTTCCGGGGAGAGACAGCTCAAGGTGGAGGACGTCCAGGAAGCATATATCGAGCACAAGGACAGGTGAGTTTGTCGCTGCTATCTTGTTGAACGTACTGCTCAACTTTTTTCGTGACAGACTCGTGAACGCCATTGACGAGACGAAATCTATTCTTGACAACATTAGGACGTTCAACAAAGACGAATGGGTCGTCCGTTACCCTCAGCTCCGCGAGAACGACGCGGCTGCTCCCGAAAAGGCTCGTCGCGGCATGCGTCGCTCCCTCTCGTTTGCCGACGACCCAACAACGGAAACCGACGTGCTTGTCTCGACGGAACGTCAAGGCATCGCCCGCTCCATCACCCTTGCCTCCATTTCGGACGCTGCTGAGGAAACCGAAGAGCCTGAGGAACACAAGGAAGAGGGCGAGCGACTTCTTCCCTCGTCCGACTTCCAGGTCCTCCGTCTCGACCTCAAGCTCGGTGCTACCGGCTCATCCGCCTCCGCGTCGTCTCTCGTTTCCCAGCTTGAAAAGGCCTCCATTGCCAATCTGCTCGACGAGCGCATCACCGCTGCTCTCAAGCACATCGACAAGCTCCGGGCGCGCGTCGAGGACACTTCCTCAAAGGTTCTTGTCACTGGTGATCTCAACGCTGGCAAGTCCACCTTTGTCAATGCCCTGCTCCGTCGCGAGGTCATGCCTGTCGACCAGCAGCCATGCACTACCGCCTTCTGCGAAGTTCATGACGCAGCGGAAAACAACGGAGTGGAAGAGGTCCACATTATCGCCGATGGCGTTACTTATGATATGAACGACGAGTCCACCTTCACCCGCGCCAAGCTCCAGGAATTGGAAGATATTGTTGGAGAGAACGAGAATAACGACAAGATGCTCAAGCTCTACCTTGCCGACTCGCGTGCTCCTTCAGAGTCGCTTCTCAACAATGGTGTCGTCGATATCTCACTCATTGACGCACCCGGTCTTAATCGCGACAGCCTCAAGACCACTGCCCTCTTTGCTCGCCAGGAGGAAATTGACGTTGTCGTCTTCGTCGTCTCAGCCGAGAATCACTTCACTCTCTCGGCCAAGGAGTTCCTCTGGAACGCCAGCAACGAGAAGGCGTACCTCTTCATTGTCGTCAACAAGTACGATCAGATCAAGAACAAGGACAAGTGCCGACGTCTTGTCCTTGAGCAGATCAAACAGCTCAGTCCTCGCACCTACGAAGATGCTGAGGACCTAGTTCATTTCGTCGATTCTGCCTCTGCGCTCCAGCCCTTCACCGCCAACCCATCATTCGATGACCTCGAATCATCGCTTCGGTCATTCGTGCTCGTGAAGCGCTCCAAGTCCAAGCTTCACCCCGCATCCACCTACCTTGTCAACCTCCTCTCTGATGTTGACTTGTTGGCAGGTGCCAACGCCCTCGTCGCTGATGCCGAGATTCGACAGGCAAAGGAAGAGATCGAGCGCGCCAAGCCAGTTTTGGAGAAGATGCAGAGCAACAGGGAGGCTTTGGAGGAGAGCCTGGAGATCGTCGAGGAGACGGGCGCCAACGCTACTGCTTCCAAGACCAGGACCGTTTTGACCGATGCCTTGGAGCGCGTCGGCCAAGGTAAACTTGGTGTCGATAGCATGACCATGCCGTCCTACCCTGGTTTGTTGGGCATCTGGAACTACGCTCGCGAGGTCAAGAAGGCTCTGCTCACGAGTCTTGACATGGCGGTCAAGGTAGCCGAGGATGAAGCACGCGTTGTCACTAGCAACTCTGTCGACCAGATCAAGAACCTGGCTGAGGAGCACCTCCCCGCTGGTGTCGAGCGCAACCGACGTGTCTTCATGCCGGAGGCCATGTTCTCCGCTGTCCGCAAGAACGGCAAGGGCCACAAGAGCCGGCGGTCGTCCGTGTCTGGCGCTGTCGTTGCCGGCGGTGTTCACGGGCTCGGTATCGGATTGGCTCAGCGCACGGATATGCTCGAGACGACGTTCCTCGACCTCTTTGACATTCACCACGCCATGTACGTGCATCTTGGCGATGGAGGAAAGTCTGATGAGGAGACGTCGACGCCTACGGCGCTTGGTCTCGTCAGCGTTGGTGTCGGTGCGCTGACGATGGTTGGCGGACAGGCTGTTGGTGCGCGCGGGATCATTGAGGGTATCATCCGGGTGACTGATCTCTTGGGCAACGAGACTGCGAAAAAGTGGGCCGCGCCTGTGCTTGGCGCGTTCACGATCGGGCTTACTGCGTATCTGGTCCTGGAGTTGCCCAACTCCATCCCGAAGACTGTGGGGAGGCGTGTGAAGGCGTCTGTGATCCGGTCGGATGGAGAGGAGGAGGATACGTTTATTGATGTGCATGCGGGGAGGATTAGTCGGGAGACGCGGAAGGTGTTGAGGCTGGCGTCGTGGGATCTGAGGGGAAGGTTTACGGGTGCGATGGAGGAGAGGGGGAAGGAGGTGAGGAGTGCTGAGGAGTCGGAGAAGAGGGCTGTCCGTGCGAAGGAGTGGTTCACTGATGTGTCGAAGAAGACGGCTGAAGTGAGGGTTACGGCTGAGCTTGGGAAGGATTTGTGAGGAAAGGTCAATTTGTATATCGTTTTTTTCTTTTCGGTTCGTTGTTTCGTCCTCCTCCTTTTCAAAACAAGCCGACGACTTCGATAGGTGGCGTCGTACACCCTCGTTATATTGTTAATCCCTTTGTACAGCCCTCTAGATTGTGGTTATGCCCCCTTTGTTTTCATTTTCATGGTTTGATATTGTTATTTTAACGACGCTCTTTCGCATACATTTTTTTTACTAGTATGAACTGATGATGATCTACTCAAATGTAATAATACGAGCTTATAATGATAACGAGCGTATGAACGTTGTCATTGAGGTGTGCGAGTCTTGTGGCGTTCTTTTTATAATGTTTGACTAGGGGCAGGCGAGGAATCCTTCAATAAACGAGAAGTCTCTATGAACCGTGCATCCCGTCAGCTTTAGGACCTCGAGGAAAGTCTGAAGCCATATGGGCAAGTCCCACTCTTGAATCAGCTTGAATCTGGTAGTCGAGGTCAAAGGCTGGCTTCGTCTATCGTTACAAAAAACGACAACTTACTACTAGACAGCACATACAATAACGAAATGGATGCCGTGAAGAAGATTGTGCTATTGAACAACGTGAGCGAGACTAACCGCATATTCGTCTGTGCTTCGACCGATGGAAGGCAATAAGCAGCGTGAAGAAAATTACTACGAAGAGCATTTCGTGTGGGAAAAGAAGGTCGCCGCACTGGTTGGTTTTCAAGATCGCGCCAGCTTTACGGTCGCGTTCAGCCATGTTGGGAGCTCGTACACAACCGTTCTCGATGTGGGAGGGAGACATATCCCTGAAGGAGCTTTAGATTCCAGCTGCCTATCCAGGTTGACGAACATACAAGACTTGAACGCCACTGTGGTGAATGGGGCAGGGGGGTGGAGTTTGCAAAACAAAAAATTCCATGACCTCTAATGAGCGGTACAGCCGCTGGGCTAGACCACCGCGTAATAAGAACTGGAGAATGGGGCAGTGTTCAACGTTCAGCTTTGATTGCGTCGATGAAAACAAAGGAAAACCATAGAACCATTGTCCATAGGTACCACCGCCTGTTGAGCTATGTCGCCTAGTAGAAACACTGGACGTAAAACAACTCTTACCCTGAATTAAGGAGCGTCAGAATGTCTCGATTCCAACTGCCTATCAAGATTTCACGGCAGTGGCGCACGTTTTCCAAAAGGTGTCATCTGTCAGAAGCCATAAGCGGTAGACCTTACTGCCTGGGATGAGCTGCTCACCTTCTTCAACACCGTTGTAGTTTGACGCCACGAAGGATACAGTGGCTCCCTGCGCATGGGAAGAACAAGAGAAGTTGAAAAAGGACATTGCAAAGGTGCGGACTCATCGACAAGCATGAGCCACTAGGTTAAACTACCTTGGAGTTTGGTCTGAGGTCCAAGGCGCTGATGGTAAAATTGCATCGCCAAATCGTGCTATAGGCAACACCGGCACACGCTGAACCACGTCGCCTTGATTGGAAGCAGAATTCCCGGCAGACTTACCACCGTTTCTTTGAGAGTCGTCTGGCTAGACTCCCTGGTTCGTTTATTGCGTCACCTGAACATGGGACACGATGTATAGGTCCAGGCAAACGTGTGACGGAACAGGGGCTGCGAGCTTTTCAAAAAAAGGTCTCCGCTTGCATTATGGAGGGTCAAGCGGCTGAGCTACGCCTCCTCTGGATTTCGTGGCCCATAGTCGATGATACGAGAAGCGCTGCGCTGCCTGTCCATGACTCGATGCTAGGTGTCATCAAAAAAGCAAGTTGGCCAACTAGAAGAATAAGTAAAGGTGAAAGTTACTAGACTACACACCCTCGGAACGCCAGCGTGAGTTGTTCAACTCTAGGCGCCGGTATGACTGGGATCGACTAGGATAAAAATGTCGCACCCATCAAGAAGCAGGTAACACCACGTTCAGCCGTTGCCCGAATGCAAAGAGACCCAGCCAAGGTTGTAACGAACCACTCGGAGTCTCGCCACATAACTGAGAAGCGCCAGAATCCCATCGGTTCCAGCTGGCCTACAAAAATGATGAAACTCAACTGTGGCGTACGTTTGTGAAGCGAGGAAAACTCTTTTTCCAATGCCTTTCTTTTAAGCGGTGAACGCCACTAGGCTAGATTTCCGCGGAATAGAACATGACGCGGTGGATGTGACGAGTTGGACACAGACCCCGCTATCAAAACAACATCACCGCCGACGTCGACATGGCCTGTCGTATACGTAGTAGCAGCCATGTTTCCCGGACGCAACCGAAAGGCGTGTGGGTAGAATCTAGTAAAGTCTCTCTCGGCCTATCAAGATTTCACCATTCTGTGGAGGACTTTCCAAAAACTAGAGCTGCTCAGTGGTACAACAATAAGCAGTGTAAGCCATTAGACCAGACTGCCTGGTGTGAGCTGCTCACCTTCGTTCAATACCGTCAAGGTTTGACGCAGCTCAGCTATAAAAAACTGTGGCACGCTTACCAATGGTATAGACAAAATGGCAGACTCGTTAAGCCATGTTGCCTGCATAGATTGAGAAGCAGAGAGTCGTGACTAGACGGAGCACTGGTGCGTTTCCTAATAGGGTAAGTGGCCCAAATAGGCAGGAATTAAATTTGAGGTCCTAGGTACACGCCGCGTGTGCTAGCAGACTCTAAACACCGAGTACCGCGAGGTGTAGAGTATGCCTACGGGAGACTAGCGCAGAGTAGGACCTTCGTTTTGTCATCGTCGAATTACAAACACCTAGGCCTAGGACGGATAATTGTTCTTGTCGTGGAGACACGCGCAACCGTACTGCAGCCCGTTGGGATGTCAGAACCTCAGGCCGCAAGTAGACAAAATTTGTCAACCGCATACATACCCGGTACGCACAGAGGCTTAAACTGGTGAGCTACGCCGCCTCGAACGTCCATCCTTGCTTCTCGATTTACGAATCAAGAGGCTATGGGTGCATGATCAACGTGAGCCTATGTCCACACGCCAAGAGGAATTGCCTACTAGGGTGGCGGAAGAAAGGCGTTGTTTTTTACCACACGCATTTTTTACTGTAAATATGATGTCATTTTACATGTAAATTACATAAGCGCCCAACGGTGGGTTGGCCCGATGTAAGTTACCAAATGGGGTCACGTGCGCCCGCCTTCGGGGCAACGACTGGACGGAACTGCCTCTGTTCTCAACATTTTCGTGGTCTTCAGAAACAATATTTACGACAAGGACTGTGGCATCTATTGCAGTGCTCTCAGGTAACAAGTTAAGGATCTCAACAGGTAGAAAGCAACCGTTCATGATGTGTGCGCCACAGGCACTGCTCCCGACCCCACCCTCGGACAATCTCTCTTAAGTGTTATCTAAAACTTATCGTTTGTTATGCAAATATACACATTTATATTAACTTTAGTTGGACCAGTACAGTGCCTTGTTAACCAACAGTGGAAGGCCGAGAGCCTACCAGTGCGCGCCTTCGGTAGGGTGGCGGAAATAAGTCCGACCCCCCATATTTACCTGTAAATTACCAGCGGCCCGCCGGGGGGCATGTAATTTACCTATTTACTAGGTAATTTACCTCACGTGGTGGGTAACACGTGATGCCTTTCCGTGGCGCAAATTCTTCCCCACAGTTCCAAACATTTTCTCAAGAAATGCTGTCAAACTGGTTCTCTGAGTGGTATTGGGCCTCCAGTTGGCTTCAGATATCCAATGCTGCCTCCTTTGACTGGCCAAGCATGTGGTGACCTTGATATATGTCCGGAAACTCGGGGAAATGGGCCGGTGGCGGGTGCACGTGACAGGTAAATTACCACCCAAAATCTGACCTTCGGCTGGCCAGGTAATTTACCATGTAATTTACTGTAATTTACATGTAAACAAGTGTTTTGGTAAATAACCTACACTTATTTCCGCCACCCTAGCCTTCGGCGCGCGAAAAATTGGCGGCATCATAGAGTCACGTGACAGGTTATTTACATGTAAGTTACGGTAAAAAAAGTCGGTGCCGACCGGCATGCCCTTGTAAATTACCGTAAGTTTCCCTGCCAGGCATTTCTTCCGCCACCCTATTGCCTACACGACGCATGGGAAGAAGAAAGGAAAGGGTGACAGCACGTGGGCTACGTCACGTTGATTAGCACACCTTGAAGTTTAACGCGACTTGGACTTGACGGTCACCAGCGCTTTCCAAAAGCATTCATGCATAGAATCGGGTCTCACAAGAGGTTCTTAGATGCCGACACGTTACATAACTGCAACTGGAGGGAGCTGTCTGCCCCACCTCGGTTCGGCTTG
>QLPD01003356.1:0-25869 GCA_003314085.1 Hymenopellis raphanipes
GAGATGTACCAAGTTTGGGATTTTTACGAGGCCGACGCGTTTTGCCAGAGCCACCGCCATTGCACCCTTCGATTAAGCGGGGAAGTGCAATCGTGACGAGCTGTGACCTGTCCTGCCTTCAGGTGCCGAAATCGTTCGGCATCCCCGCTATACAGACGTGTGGGTGAGCAAGTCTGCCGAGCGGGGTTTAAAATTTTGTCACTCTCGATTGCACTTCTTGTTCTCGATGAGCATTATCATCGAGTACGGCCGTTCTCCAATGACGTTCTCCGATGATATTTCGTGACGAATTCAATCTATACACTATATATAAGATACTGTACTATTATGACCTAGTCTTCATGGGGCGTTATGCGTTATGCATACTCTTCACAACTGTTGCTCTTCATTCAGGGTCCAATTTCCTTATATGGGCTGGCGGGAGCGGCAGCGCTAGCCGCCGCGCCAGAAAATTTCCTTTTTAGGCCTTACCTCGGTCCAAATTTTGGCTGTTATGTGTTATGGTATGCCCGACTCTTCATTTCACAGGCCGCCGTTATGCGTTATGCGAAGATGAGGTCATAATAGTACAGTACTTGAGTAGTCCTAGCACCATCCAAGCTCAGGGTGAATTTGGACGGGCCCGCGAACAGGAAGTGCAATCGCATCACGCCTTGATTTGAGCACTTCAAAATTCAGTATTCAATCCTCATGGACCTGGTGGCCTCGTAATTTTACACACTGATTCCTTAGGTATCAAGCCATCTTAGAAAAAAATACGGGCACGCTACAATAACAATTGCGCTATAGGGAAGTGAAATACCGCCAGGATTGCACTTTTAGGTGCGATTGCACTTCCCGATAACTTGTAGGGCCGGCTCGCGGCAGTACCCGAAACCGAATTCGTACGGATGTTGGTGTCAAAAAAATGGGTGAATTGCGTGAATTTACGAGGTACAAGTACAGGTACACGCCGATAGAGGAGAGTATTTACTACGTATGTTTGACGCGCTTGCGGGCCCGGTTTTGGGTGGAGGGTGAGATGGCGAGGGGGGTGGTTGTGTACAAGGGCGAGGACAAAATGGCGAGCGGGGTAGTAGTATACTGTAGTGTTACGACCCCATGTTCACGTAACGCGTAACACGGGGTCGTGAACTGAACTAATTCTACTCCCATAACGCGTAACACGTCAAATTTTCCGCTTCGGGAACCCCAAAAAGGAAATTTTGCGCGCGGCGGCTGACGCCGCCGCTCCTTATATGGTAACTAGACCCTGAATGAACTAACATCTTGTTAGTTCACGGGCATAACGCGTAACACCCTGTGAACATGGGGTCGAAAGACTACAGTATAGCAGTCGTTGGTTCTGTTGTTCGTTTCGTTTGAGAAAATGGATGAGAATAAGTGTTTTGTGGGACATACGAGTTCGTGAATACGTTTTGGCGCCCGGGAATGCGTTTGAGTGTTTGGGAAGGCGGGCAAAATGCTGGTGGTATAAAGCGGGCGTTCGTTAATCTATTAAGCGTGAGTGGGATCGTGGCGCGAGTTTTCGTGAGACGTACATGATGCGGAATGAAAGTCGCGTAGGTTGCCGTGGCAACGGTGGGGGATGCGGGTGCGGGTGCGGCGACGGCGGCGGCGGTAGGCGCAGGAGAGTAGTTCTACAGCGTTGGAAGACGAAAGAAGTGTCAAAGGAGGTCTGTGGAGTAGTCAAAAATGCACCTGTGGCTCCAAAAAAACCTGTTTTTTCGTCTGGGGCGGCTGGGGGGCATTATCCTGCCAAAATAAGCGTGATTCGGGTAGACTGGGAGGGCAGGCGTACTCTGGTGGTGGAATCACCGTTGTTGGGGGCTGTCAGAGACGCCGCGGCCGCTGGGGCGAGAACGATGTCCTGGGGCTGGCATAAAAGAGAAAAATAAGAAAAAAAGAGAAAAACACGCAGTTTAAGGCTGTTACATACCATGCTCCATGAGCTTTTAAGTTTTTCTTGGGTTTGAGATGAGTTGGGAAGCAGAGTTTGGAGGGGAGGGGCACTTGGGGAAGCCATAGTGGTGGTGAGAAGAAAGCAGTGACAACATTTGTCCTCGATTGGCAAGACCTTCAAGCTGGTGATCAGTGTGACAAAGGCCTCAGAATGTGGTGTTTTCTGAACATGTTTAGTGTCTAAATGAGGGTTACATTTTGTAATTGTGCTTGGGAGGTTGACTGAACGGTGTAAGGTATTATGATAAGCATAGTATGACGCACCGAATCATCGTTGGGGGACAGACACGTACTTTTGGACTTGGGACGTATATGAACGCGTCGTGATGTTGGGCGACAGATGTGGCGTTAAGTACATGGAAAGTCGTGGTATGCAGAGTGAAAGTGTTAAGATGAGAACAGCGTGAGGAGGCCGAGAAAAAGGATAATTCTGAAGTGATTTGGTGGTTATTGGATGAGAAGTAGGGCGTTTTGTTTTCAGTTTCTCCATGTAGTTGTGAACAGATGAGAGCAGACGTGCAGGGAACGCGGTTGAGACAGTTGGAGTGTCGGGGATGAGATGAAAACACTTGTGATTGGACAGTTAGGTACGGAGATTTTAGGATTGTGTTGTAGAGGCGTTCAGATGGGATGAAATGAGTTGCAAGAAACAAGAATGATCAACTTCCCATGGTAATAGAGCCTTAGCTGTAATAATTTGCCTTTTTACCTGGGCAACTGCCTATGTAAATAAATTCATTTTCTAGGCAACTGCCCATAGCACAGCCACAGCCATTTTAGGAAGTTGCTTATCTAATGAATATTGCAGAATTACACAGCCACATAGCCAAATAATATTATTAAAACTGTCATCAGCGGGGATTGAACCTGTAACCATTAAATTAATAATTAGCTAAGCAGGTAATATAACCACTACACTATAGATCTATAATTATTTCTGAGTCTAACTCTCTTTTATGACTACACTCCTTAGTTGACTCAAATCTTTAACCTTCACTTAGGGCCAGTAAACTGGCCCTAAGGAAGGAGTGTTATAGGTTAGTACCTTTAAAAATGTTAGTCCCTTCAGTTATTATTTAACGTCTTTCACCTGACACTAACCACTCTAACCTCCTAGCCTAACCCTAGCCTAACCCTAACCCAGCCCTAACCCTAACCTTTATCACATGACCAGTCACATGATTTAATCACATGACTAGTTGTATACCATATATAGTTCAAAGGCAGTTAGGGTGTCTGTAGGCAATTGCCTAACAGGCAGTTGCCCAAAAAATGAATTCTATTTATTAGGCAGTTGCCTGCAAAGAGGCAATTTACTACAGCTACAGGTGGGTAATAATAGATAAGATTAATTTCGATTAGCGTGAAGGCAATCATGCCGTGACGTGAGATCGAACCCCTTGGGTTGGAAGTGTCGAAGCTTTTTTCCGATCAGTGTCAGTTCATCGTTTGCTGGTACTGTGATTGGGTAAGTAGTCAAGAAGATTTTTGTTCTCGCTTGTTATAATAGGATATAGTATGAAATAGGTGTATTTTTATGGTTAAACTACGCATTGTTATAATTATTTTCGAACTCCATCAGCACTTCGAAACAGCCAACGGGGATGAAAGCGAGGGTTTTCTGGCGGAATCCTTTGCACACGCCTGCAAAGATGTGGTTAAGAACAGCTGCCAACAGTTCATCACGATTGAGGTCGGCAGAAGAAATGCCGTGTACTCCAAGGGGGTTCCCCATTTAAATTTTTGTACACTATGCCGTTTAATTTTTTTCGAGTCTTCGAGTTGACCCTACCTACCTCTATGACGTCATTAAAGCCACGTGACGCGCTATTTACCGTATTAGGAACTACCCCGCACTTGCCCCCACACCATTATCTCCGTCGCTTTCCTCCTCGTCCGTCCGCTGTGCAACCTTCGCATACCCAACGCTGGGGCACGTAATCCATCTCCATGCAGGCCATATGGAACTGGCCTGGTGTTCAGCAAGGATCTACTGTCTGCCAACAAGATAAGATACGTACCCAAACGGTTTCACATCCCATTCGCGTGCATTTGGCCGCGCGCTCTCTCTCTTCCTCTAGGACCCTCTTCCCACATACACATTCTCCCAAGATGTCGGCGACCATCTTTCGCTTCAGTGTCCGCGTCGGTCTCCCAGTTCTTGACGTCCCGGCTTGGATGGTCGGTTGCGATTGCGGAAGGGATATCGGCGTCGGTAATGGTTGAACGGTATTCGGTAGAGGACTCTGTGGGTGTGTAGGTGCTGCTATGGGTGGGGCCCTCGCCATCATCACCGCAACCGTCGCAGAGGGTGGTGAGAGAGAGGATCTTGTTGCAACGTCCATTTCGTTACCTGGTGCACCTCCATCATCCATATCTACGTCTTCTAACTCTGGCTCAGGTTCTCTCTCTCCTTCACCGTCGTCCAGTTCATCCTCGATGGATTCACTGGCTTCGGATTCGCCCTCGTCTTTGCTATCTCCTCCATCAGTTTCGAGGTCGTCATCATAGGCATCAAGCCAAGATGGCTCGTCGACTGCCCACCGATGCTGCGTACCCGTCGACCTTTCCTGTAGGTGCTCATCATCGCTGTTACCGGATTCCGACTGACCGGCTTCTCCTCCAGGACCGGTAGAACTACAAGTATATGATTAAATGGAACAATGACATCTATTTTGAAACATACCTCGTCGACTGCTTTGATGTGTGCAGTTCCGAAATGACAAGCTCTCCAAACTTCTTTGCGGCCTTGACCTGCGCGCGCTTCTTCGGCAGTGTCGTCTTTTCCTTGCGCTTCTGGTAAACCTTCTTCATGTTCGTTATTTCTGACTTCGACACTTGCCAGTCTGCTTCGTACAGCTTGAGGTCGACATTCCCATGCTTCATCTGGTAGTGTTCTCGAGCCGTGTACTTCCAAATCGCTGGAGCCTTTTTGTCTGAGCGGATGCATATCTGACACGGGATAGGAACATTTGAGCAAGGACTGCCGGCATTCGACTCAGCTGCGACAGCGTACTTGAAGCCGCGAGTTTCCAAGGAATCGAATACCTGACATCCGTGACTACGCTTTCGGTCGATCTGAACCTTGTCGCCATTTCCAGTGAGGTAAAACTGGCATTGTGGTGCCGGTGACAGACAGAGACCGCATGGGAGGAGAGTCTTCTGCATACCGCCATGCATGATATGGGCACCGGCATGCATGAGAATCGACTGAGGCTTGGCGAGATCGAGGGGAATCATGGGATCAGGACACTGCGAGCAATACATGCCGTCGCTATGAACCATCTGTACGTCGTTCTCTCCTATGCAAAGAAAACATGCACGGCCTAACATTCAATAATTAGATCATAACCAACCATACGAATTAAAGACAGACCTGAAGCCTCACGATAAGGGAATTCTTTCGTGCGATCGACGGAAGGTATGATTCGGTTGCGACGAGAAACTCCGGCATTACTGGCTGACGCTGAGTTGACGCGTTGAAGCAGGTCTGCGCTGAGTGCGATGAGTTCGGAACTGTTGAACATCCAAAACGTCGCTCCGCTCTCAGGCATCTGGAGCTTGGGATGGACAGGTTGAACAAATTGACCCGGGATTGTGAAGACCTCGGGCTTCTTTCGTACGCGTGTCCGCCAGTCGAACGTTTCTGACGGGTCATCCTCAGTGGTCGTTGGAACGAGATCAATGATCTGGAACTCGACAAACACGCCATCTTCGCTCAGGATGTCCAGCTCTATATCGGTAACGGAGCTATCCTGTCCCGAGCCATTCTTGATGTCCGTCACAGCACCAACACATAGCCAAAGTCGATCGTCGGAGATGAGGACTGTGGCGATTGGTTCCCCGCACATCAAAATGTCCTCCATCGACTCATCGAAGTCCTCGCTAACATGCTGACGCGGCTGATTAATATTAAAGCGAGCAATTTGTTGCACGCGCCTCAACCGGTCTGTTGAGCTGGCCTGGTTTCGGTATCGCGAGTGGACCTTGATAGCGCGAGCTTTGTTCACTTTCACGCCATCGAGGATAACGAAACGATCAAAAGTGCGTTCAGTTAACTCGGACACCGTTGTTGAGTCTTCTTCGGCAAGCTGGTCCTCTAACTCGCGTACACCAGAATCGTCAAGGTCAACGCGAGGACCACGCTCCTCAGCGACTACTACGGGAGGGTGGCTTCGAACCGTTATTGGTGCTAGCGCCGTTACCGATGCCGAAGGATCATCTGAAGAAGGGGTGGGATTGACGATGGAGGAAGGATTAATGGGGGATCCAGTTGGTACATCAGCTGGTGTAGGATTGACAGGCGCGGGAGTCGCTGCAATGTCAGGATCTTCATTGTCATCTGGTGCAAGTGGTTGATCCACGAGAAGGAGACCAAGCGGACTGAGGATGGTAATAGGATGAGTGTCACGATCAAGAGCAGCGAAGAGGGGTTTAAGGTGAGGGTACTTGTCCTCAGCTAGACGACGCCCGCCCTTCCAATTCGTCAAGACGTTCACAAACGCAAGACGAAGGTCACCCTTCCCCGAGTTAGGATTGATGCGATCTACCCCGGAATCAAGAATGGCGTGGCCCTCCTTCGAAACAGGCATTAATTGGAGACGACGAGGACTGCTGTCCCATTCGGGCTTGATTGCCAAAATGTTTGAGACTTCGGTGGTACCTGTAAGACGCTCCACAAGCTGGAGCTCATCGACGTTTGCATCGGTTCCAACAATCGTGCGGAGAATCCCAAACAAGGTTTCCAAGCGATCTGTTCCCAACAAAATGATCCAGAACATCCCCGACGGGTTGTCTATCTTCCCCTTTGCAACGCAGAAGAAGACATTCTTGATCATAATCATGATGTCTGTGTAGAGAAGAGTCGGAATAAAGTCCTTGCCTGAGTGTCGGAATAGAACCAGCGTGAGATGTGCAGCAGCGCTGAGATGCTGCAGCTGCTCACTCAAAGAGAGTTCGATGCATATGTATGGCCAGATGAGATGCTGAAAGAGTTGGCCAAGGAGACGCAGCGCATCTCGCTGGGCGGAAAATATGGGTTGGTCAGAGTTTGTCTCTGGAAGTGACCATAGATCGCGTAGGAGCTGGTACGCAAGTGGGACATCCTGCTTGTCATCCGGTTTGAAGAGAGACTCGACGTGTTCACGCGTTCCGCCGGCATCAAGAAGGTGAGTCTTCATAATAGTCGGATTCACGTGGGTGTCTAGCACATTAAGCCCACGCGCACGGAGAAACAGGTTTCGGACCCGTTTGAATACATGTTTATAATCCTTGTCTGCGGTAAGATCATCATCGCCGACAAGAAGGTTCATGAATGGGAGAGGAGAGAGGAGTCGATGAAGGGGTGATGCGGATGAAAGGATGCGCTTGAAAGTTATGTCGATGAGCGCCGAGCCGCGTTTCGTCTCACCATCTGAGGCAATGGAAACGACACGTAGTTTTGTTGAATCTTTCTTGCTATCCACTGCTGCCAGCGTTGTCTCGAGTACTCGTGCGTGTTCAGTAGCATTTTCACGCTTGCACGTTCCGGAAACAAGAATAGGCCGTGCTCCATAGATCCGTTTATTATCCGTGAGTATTCCAAGTGCTCCAATGGTAGCCTTTAAATGCAGTGATTAGTATTGAAGTTAGGGGTCGTGTGAATCTATTACCTCCGACGCGTAATGGACCTTGCCGTCATCAAGACTTCTGAATAACTCCTTCAACTCGTTCTCGCTGTCAAACTCTAGCGATACACTCTCCCCATGATCACGGCACACCCCTCGGAAATAATTCGTCTTGTCGTCCCACCGAATACGCTTCTCCGTCGCCAGCTCGTCGAACATGAGTACTTGATGGCAGACATCGCCAGATGCTCTACTCGCCGTCAACTCCTCTTCAGAAAGGACAGCGTCGATGTTTTTCTGGATCTCTACAAGAGTGGGCTTGCCGTTGGATGGCATGATTCGAGGCATGGTGAAATTCCGCCGCAAAACGGATAGACTTGGGATTTGGTTTAAAGAACGGTGCGCGATTTTTGCAACTCGATTCCCACCAAGACGCCAGAGTAACAGCCCTCGCAGATAATCCTCTTCCACGTATTTTCGGGGCCGATACGCACCTAGCACAGCACGTTCATAGAGCGCTAGCATCGCTTTTACTCCCATACCCCGCTTCAAGCCGACTTGAATAATGCGATCGACTCCCTCGACCTTGCCACTTCGAAATGCGACAAGTAGACGCTTGTGATTAGACAGTGCCCGAGCTCTGACTCGCAACATCTTGCTGTCGTTCAATCCCTTCAACTTTTGCTCGTTGAGCCGCTGTCCCCGATGATAATACTTCTTGACGAGTTGGCTGTGCGAGTTATACGCGAGGTTTGCCTTCTCATGTACGCCTTCTTTAATCCGCCTCATCATGCCCAACAGCAATGTATTCCGGGGCAAGGCATTGCACGCAGGACATCGTAGCTCGTTATTACGAAGCCACCGGCGACAAACAAGACCACGGACTACCAGAACACCTTGGTGCATCTCGTATTCAAAAGGAAGAGTATAGTGGGCATGTAGAGCGAAAGGATAGTCTTTGTGAGGCGATGTTCCAGCGGGAAATGGAGGTGCATAACCAGGGCATGGTGTCCGAACAATAGGTACGACTTCACTGTCTGAGAGGGCGTCGATGTCAATGACTGATGTTGGCTTCAAGGAAGGTGACTTGGTAGGAGGTGATAGACTTGGAGGAGAGTGTTCATTCTGGATGTCGAGCACCGCCGGATTAACATCATCGCTATCGCGCACAGGACTGTTATATACTAGGTCAGTCACATCCCATCTGTCAATGGACACACTCACAATGTATCAAGAGCCTTAATTAAAAGTTCAATCTTCTCTTTGAATAATCCTTCGCTAACGCCACGTTCTTCGATGAAATACCGCATGAACTCCAACACGCCGTTAACGCCTCCAGTCCCATTTCGGATCAGCTCCTTCGCTTCCTCAACATCCATTCCCCATCCGAACGTGGTGTGCACATGCTTATTCAGACCATCTTCCCACAGATCATCTCCTCGAGCCTGAGGATTGGCATACACGCTCGGATCTCCGCCGAATGGAGCAAGAGGGTCGTAACCGCTTTCAGTAGCTGGAATACTGGCTGGATCGACGCGACTGATCTTCGTCTTAAGCGCGAGGAGCAGCTTCGAGGCTGGAGCGCGTGCTGAGACTGTCTGCACCGAGTTTTGGATCGGAGGTGGCAATGACTCGAGAGATGGGATGGAAAGAGCTGGAGGACTAATGCGAGCTGGCGATACCCGCAGAGGTGCCGTACGTGTGTCGGACGATGGACCGGAGGGTTGTAAAGGGATGCGAGTAGGCGCAATGACCTGTGCCGGGATTTTCGGTGCTCGCGGTTTGAGGAATGCCGTCAGACCTTGTTGACGCCCATGCTTTCGGGCATCACCTTCCTTCTTCAGTCGCTTTTCCTTATTCTTGGTGCAGGTTTTGGTATTGACATGCGTCAGGATGACATTCTTTGCCCCGCCTGGCCCCATCTTGACCTCACAACTGCATGCGGGACATATAGCGGTATTGTTATCAATGATTCGGACCTACACGAAGGTGAGAACATGCCGATAACGTTTACTGAAGTGACTTACATCACTTTCTGTATAGCTATGCTGATTTGACGACATTTCGCGAGGAGCTTGGGCGGCGAGAGAATGCGGAAAGCGAGGGTACTTACTAAATTTGGACAGCTGTCATTCACGACACGTTTTAGCATCGCGACAGGTGCGGATACATCTCATTATAGTATAGAATGATAGGCAATACTTAAATACACGATTTCCAACCCAAATATGACCCAAAATACGATGGTTTGACAAAACTTTTTTTGGACCTCGAAGCTGACCCTACCTCCCTGCCGGATGTATCGGACTTTAAGTCCGGAACCCCCTTGGTGTACTCGCGCGAAACTTTTAATGAGTTCAAAGCTACCTAATAACAACTTCGTCGTCACACGGGTGTCCCAGTAAGATTTGATTCCTTTGAATGGTGCGTACTGAAGGTCGGCTAGTCGTCTCCGTAAAGCAGCGGTGATATGGCGGCGCATAAACTTTTTGACGTAGCTGATGCGTAGGCCATAGGTGACCAGTTTGATGGTGTCGACGGACACGATAGGTAGACAGGTCAGAAAGGTGGTCACGGCGTAAGTGGCGGGTGTGACCGCTCCAGAGAAACATTCGTCGGTAACAGCCCTAATGATGGTGAGTATTGTTGAGAATACGATTGCGTGGCCGTACCGGCACATGGTGCCTTTGCCCGCTTCGCATAGGCCGAAAATAAAATGTTCGGCGAGTGCAAGCATTTGTAAGGATCGATTGGTATGCGTGGTAGGGATGCCGTGTTCGCGCATGCGGAGCTTTAACACGGCGGAGGACGACGCGCATAATTGTTTTTGTTCGTAGTTAAACGCGGGACATAATGCGTTGTAAATAGAGAACATAGCGGGATATGGGATGACATCTAATCATTTGAATTAGGGAGGATGTGTGGTGTTCGTGAAAGGATGTACCGATGTCAGTTTGCGACCAAGCTTCTCGTAGCCAATCGGTGCCGATGATGATGGAATCGGTGGTGGATCAAGTTTTGTCAACGATTAATATGCTTTGGAGTGTAAGCTCGGAGGCCTTGAAGTTAAGCGTTATCAAATGTGGCCCGCTGAGGTCAGTTGTGTTACTAGGGGAGGCATACATGCAGCGTTTTCGAGTCTAATCAAAGCTGCTGCTTGCGGTGACTCCGTCTACGTTGACTTCGATGTTGGTCAGAAGCATGTTTGGCATGGATTGTGACGGGAAACTGCGTTTATAATCGAATTGTTGAATGGGAAGGCATGTGGCGTAATACAGGAAGACATAGCCTCTTTCCGTTCGGAAAGATCGCGAAAATGTACAGGACCGCGCTCTCGTGAGCATGGTATAATCGGAAGCTGAGCGGAAATGAAGATTGTTTAGACTGCTGTGCACGTCATATGATATGAATATGTGCTTTGAGCGGGAGGGAGGAGGTGCGCACGTTATGTTGAATATAGAAGGTTCCACAGCAAGTGGTAACTGGGTTTTAACAGGGCGTAAGCAGCATGTCGCTTGGGGCCTGTCAACTTCGGAATGGGGAAGGAGGTTAGTTATTAGTACATACGTATTTGATTTCCCAGTCGCGCAAGTAGTGACTTGTAAATCTGTTCTATATTAAGTGATGATTCGCGGCGGAAGAAGTGGCGTACTGTGTCACGGCATCCCAGACGATTGAAATGTCTCGATCGGTTTGGATATCTTTGGGCTGTCCGCGATAGAACTGATACGCTATGACATTACCGTACCAGGGTTCTGAGGCGGATCCGAAATGTTTGTTTGGTTCGTTATAGAAACAAGAGGGCGTCACGACCTTTTGGAAGGGACAAAATAGTATGGTGATGACTAGGCCGATGTTCGTACGAACTTCAGCTCTGTTTCCATATTCCATTGTACAAATGTCAATCGGGTCGTCGAGATAGGTCATTAGTTCGAGTTCGGATACCGTAAAGGAACGTCTGGCGCCATCTAGTGTCAGAGTGATAGGTAAAGGGGCGCGTTGATTCGTGTCAAAAATGAGGGCGCGAACGGTTGGAAGCGTTGACATGATGGTAGAAGGAAAGAAAAGATGACATAAACACAAGTACACACGATCGAACTTGTACGGTGAAAGTAGGGAAAGTATTTATGTTGGCCAACCATTTCATTCTGAGAGGGGATCCACCGTGAATAGTGGATCGTTATGAAGATTCTTGCGGACGGAATGTATGATTTGAGTCATGTGTGGGGACCATGTTGTTCCTGGTGTGAAGGTGTCGACGGAAAAATGGTGAAACCAGGGAAAGTGGCTATAGTTCCTGAGTAAAGTATGTAGACGGCTCCAATCGCAGTTATGGGTATCTGAAGGGTGGATGCCTATAACGCTATGAATCGTGTGGAGCCCACATGGTGTTGGGAAAGACGTCAAGGTATCGATGAGCATGCCCATATAAATATGACAGTACCCCAGCGAAAGGTGCTCCAGTTTGATTGCCAATGAAAAGTCTAGTGGCTCTTGGGCACACACAGATTCTGTTGGCGTTAGGTTAGCGACGGTGTCGGGAATCAAGAATGGTGCGTACCGATGTGAAATTTAAGCGTGTTTAGATTGGCTATACAGGCATAAACAAGCTCGCGTCCAAGTGCCATGCAGCCACGCTTGAGGCGGAGGTGGAGGAAGGTAATGTGGGAGCAAGACACCCTATGCACTATGAACAACTAGTTATTACCCTCTAACTAGTGGGGGTCATAACTAGTTGTTCCCTCTAAACTAGAGGTTACTGTACTATTTCGATCTAGTCTTCACAGATTTTGTGAAAAAGATTTTGATGGAAGCCCGATTAGGATTTCCAGGTGATCGGCGGGGTCCGATAAGATCAAACGACCCCGCCGTTACGCGTTATGTGAAGACCACGTCGTAATAGTACAGTACAATAACTAGTTGTTTTCCACCCCAGGTGCGTCCTGGCAGCCAGCTGGCACTGCCTGGCAGGTCCTGGCATGGCATGGCAGGTCCTGGCATGGCATGGCATCCCGGCATGATACAGATGACATGAGAACAGTCACATGACCAAAAAAGCGGAGGAGCTAGGGCTCTGCCCAGCTGGGTGGGATGACATCACTGTGGGGATCATCAGGGACCACAGATCAGATATTGATGGATCTGGGGGATGTTCCTGGGATTGATGGATTGATGGATGGGGTCCAGGATGGGTGGGGTAGGCTCTATTAGGGCGCATTTTTGATCAGGTGATCACTGGGCAGGATGGGGTGGGCAATAATGAATGCGGCTATTGGGGATGACTATAGGGGGGGTGATGACTTGGTTTATGTTTTTTTGGGCTGGGAATTCAGTGGTGTAAACGGTTTTTTAATAGCTTCAATAGTTAAGGAGATATTAAGGAATTACAAAAATGCGCCACATCAAACAGATCTAGCAGACTCTGTACTTATACCCATGACCTGCAACTTGGGAATCCTTTAGAGGTACTATAGATCGATGTCTGATATAATTTCTAGGTCATTCCATCCATGGGTTCAAGAGATATGTCAGGTCGACTAAATCAGGCTTCTTGGGGGTATAGCATGAGAACCTGTAATGCTGGGAGCCTAGGACTTTGATACTTCGTTTATACTAGTAGTAGACCTCTATTGGCAGTGTGGACAGGCCACTCAGCCCACTAGCCCATCTATAGATAGGTCCCCAGTGCTGTATTAGCCATTTTCGCTTTTTTGCTTATTTAATATATAGCAGCTGGCCTAAATTGGGCTCAGCCACCTTCAGACACTCAATTATGACTATTCTACAAAAGGAACCATGTCATTTGGGTAAGAGGCCAGTGCTTTAGCTCTCAGTCTTCCTCCCCACCGGAGTTTTGATCAAAATTCCCACGCTCTAGGCAGAGGATCGTCCACTCAATTCTTCGTGTCCTACACATGCTACTGACCCCATTTCTTTTGTAGGACGTGTATTTATGTTATATATATTATATCCAGGTGTCAGATCAGTAATTTAATGAGGTGATTAGGTCAGGAAGTCGTCCACAGCTGCTAGAACAGCCCATACCCCCTTCAGACAGAGATAGCTCATGTTCTACTACAAAGAGAGCTCTGAAAACTGTTCAGTCATCCATTTATATCATATTGGATGAAGTTATGGGTATCCTTCATATGTTGTAAGTGAAAGATAAGAAAGTGAAAATGCGCAGTAGCCTAACTCTTGCATAATTGCTTCCAATGGCTGAACAGGTCATAGCACATAAGTACTACCTGGATGACTGATGAGATACCTTCCATATCACTTCAATAACAATATCCAACTCGCATTTCATGACTCCTGTGAATAGTAGCAGAGTATTGTTCATTTTAGTAGTGGCAAAGTAGCAGTACACATCTATGGACGACTTCCTGACCTAATCACCTCATTAAATTACTGGTCTGACACTTGGATATGATATATATAACATAAATACACGTCCTACAAAAGAAATGGGGTCAGTAGCATGTGTAGGACACGAAGAATTGAGTGGACGATCCTCTGCCTAGAGCGTGGGAATTTTGATCAAAATTCCGCTGAGGAGGAAGACTGAGAGCTAAAGCACTGGCCTCTTACCCAAATGACATGGTTCCTCTTGTAGACTAGTCATAAATGAGTGTCTGAAGGTGACTGGCCCTAATTTAGGCTAGCTGCTATATATTAAATAACCAAAAATGCGAAAATGGCTAATCCAGCACTGGGGACCTATCTATAGATGGGCTAGTGGGCTGAGTGGCCTGTCCACACTGCCAATAGAGGTCTACTACTAGTATAAACGAAGTATCAAAGTCCTAGGTCCCCAGGATTATAGGATCCAATGCTATACCCCCAAGAAGCCTGATTTAGTCGACCTGGTATATCTCTTGAACCCATAGATGGAATGACCTAGGAATTGCGTCAGACATCGATCTATGGTCCCTCTAAAGGACCCCCAAGGTACAGGCCATAGGCATGAGTATAAAAACTGCTATTTTTGCGCCACGCTTCTAATACATATAGATCCCTTAATATCTCCTTAACTATTGAAGCTATTGAAAAACCGTTTACACCACTGAATTCCCAGCCTAAAAAAACATAAACCAAGTCATCACCCACCCTACAGCCATCCCCAATAGCAGCATTCATTATTGCCCACCCCATCCTGCCCAGTGATCACCTGATCAAAAATGCGCCCTAATAGAGCCTACCCCACCCATCCTGGACCCCATCCATCAATCCATCAATCCCAGGAACATCCCCCAGATCCATTAATATCTGATCTGTGGTCCCTGATGATCCCCACAGTGATGTCATCCCACCCAGCTGGGCAGAGCCCTAGCTCCTCCGCTTTTTTGGTCATGTGACTGTTTTCATGTCATCTGTATCATGCCGGGATGCCATGCCATGCCAGGACCTGCCAGGCAGTGCCAGCTGGCTGCCAGGACGCACCTGGGGTGGAAAACAACTAGTTATTGTAACCTCTAGTTTAGAGCGAACAACTAGTTATGACCCCCACTAGTTAGAGGGTAATAACTAGTTGTTCATAGTGCATAGGGTGGGGATGTACAGTAGGTGAACAAATGGGCTCGACTTAATCCACAAGGCTACGAGAACCGCATACAACCATCGATGGACCGCATCAAGCCGTTCATGATCATGACACAGCACATCACGGATGGTATTCGTAGAGCCTTGGAGAAAGGAAAACTCATGGACATCCTGAACGTGTTCCGCCACATGATTCCTACCACGTCGGGCGGCAATGCAACTTCCTTGGGTCAACGTGCGGGACCTGTCATGCCTAGTGGTCCCGTAATGCCCGGGAACAACACCGTACCTGTCGCACCGACCTTTGTTCATCGTAATTACGTCGCTCCTGTCGCATCGGTTGAGAGTGACTTTGGCTTTGGTGGTCGCGGTCACCCCTACAGAAGCGGCGATTACGATTTCGAATACCCTTGCCAGTCCACCCAACGTCGCGAGCCCGCCTCACGTCACGAGCCCGCCTCACGTTGCCGTGCCTCACCTGAGGGTCGTGCTGCATTTATGCCACCTTATACACGCGAGTATAGCACGTCCTCCATCGTCGGAGTTGGATATAATAGCAAGGACGATGAGTTCCGGGATGATGATGCTGTGTCTCCACCACGCCCACGCCCTAACACACGCCGTCGCTTGGCAGAGGAGTCCCCGCGATATGTTTGGCGCGACCGGTCACCTACCTCACCTGTCAACCGACGATCTTCCGTACGCTCGCGCTCCATGCCACCAAGGCGCGATGAAACTCCGTCCCCTGTTCGCCGTGAAGGAGGCTGGCGCTACACGCCTACGACGCCGCCCATGCCAGAGATGCCAAAGGTCAAGGAGGCCAGAACTGAGGACATCATGGATAATAAGGATAACGTGGAAGTGGAAACTACACAGGTTAAAGATGCTAAGGACTTCGTTTCCCTTGATGAAGTGGTGACCGACGTTAACGCTGTTATCGATGAGAAGGCTAATAAGACTATGAGTGCTTATAACTTCGATTCTCGCCACGCTTCAGGTCTCGAGGGAGGCGACGCGCCTCTGTATGTCCCGCACATGTTCTGGGACTGTGAGGTGGATGATGCCGCATCCGAGTTCCTTCCACGTTCTTCATGCCGTGCATTAATTGACCATAGCTCACCATTCGTTCTCATTAGGCTTAACTTCGCAAAGAAACTCGGACTACAAAGATATCGCTTGCATGAATCAATATGCATGAACACAGCCACTCCTGGCCCCGGCTCGACATCGCTTCTGACTGAATACGTACGCCTCGCTTTTCACGACAAGAATAATTTATGGTCTTCGCATGTGGTATGCGCGATAATTTGCCCCTCATTATGTACAGACGTTATCCTCAGCTTGCCTTTTCTTACACATAACCACCTCATTGTTGATGCATTCGCTCAGATCATTGTTGACACTCATATTAATTTCGATATTTTTCATCCTACGCTGCCACCGCACTTCGGTACTTCGCCCTAGACAAAGACTTCTTTGAAACAGAAACTGTATGATATGCGCCGAGATTTTCGTACGCTACATTCGCAATTGAAAGATGTTTGTAAAGAGCGGCGACCTTTAGTTGAGGCAGCTTCAGAAATAGTGAGACCGTTTGACGTGGTCGCTGCTCTTAAAGAACGCATTGAGATACTGGCTGGAAGGGATAAACTTGACCAGATGCTGGATAACATCAAGGAAGAGTATAAGGATGTTTTCACGCCGCTGCCACACATAGATGAAATGCCAGACAAAGTAACGTGCAAGATTGAATTGATTGATGCTGAAAGGACTATCGCCTCACATTCATACCCATGTCCTCGGAAGTTTCGCGATGCTTGGAAGACACTAATTCAACAGCACCTCGATGCTGGGAGGATCAGACTGTCATCGTCACAATATGCATCGCCAGCATTCCTCGTACCTAAGGCGGATCCAACGGCACTGCCAAGATGGGTTAACGATTACCAAGAACTGAATGCCAACATCAAGACTGATTGGTACCCATTATGTCGTATTCAGGATATCCTCGCTGATGCTGGGAGAGGTAAGATATGCGCGAAATTGGACATGACAGATAGCTTTTTTCATACGAAGATGCACTCTGATAGCGTGCCTTATACCGCGGTGAACACGCCATTCGGGTTGTATGAGTGGTTGGTAATGCCTCAGGGAATGAAGAATTCGCCCTCGGTACACCAACGTCAGGTGAACGAGGCCCTGCGGCCTTTTATCAGACAGTTCTGCCACATATACCTCGATAACATCGTAATATGGTCCAATTCAATCAAGGAACATACAGAGCACATCAGGCTGATATTGAACACGCTGCGAGAGAATAAATTGTATTGCAATAAGAAGAAGTATGCCTTTTCAGGATGAGATTGTATTCCTCGGACATAGAATTTCTCGCCGCGGTATCAAAGCAGATGACAGCAAGATGGCGCGCATGAAGGAATAGAAGCCTCCGACGTCGTCGAGCGAGTTATGCAAATTTCTGGGGCTGGTTAGGTACCTCGATAAGTTCCTGCCACGCCTCGCGGATTATACACGGATACTCACACCGTTGACTGGACTCAAAGAATCAGAATGGCCTGGTTGATTCGATGAACATCAGATGGCCTTTGAAGCCATCAAGGCGTTGGTGCTTTTGGCTGATTGCTTGACGATAATTGACCACATGAACCCTGGTGACAACAAGATATTCGTAACGACGGACGCGAGTGATTGGAGGACGGGCGCAGTGCTTTCCTGGGGACCGACTTGGGAGACAGCTTGACTCCATGCAACTGAAAGGTGCTCAGCTCAATTATCCCATACACGAAAAGGAGATGCTGGCCATCATACGTGCCTTGAAGAAATTCCGTCCCGACTTACTGGGCGAGCAGTTCTTCATTTATACGGATCACAGGACAATGGAGAACTTCAACTCGCAAAAGAACCTTTCACGGAGACAGGCACGCTGACTAGAAGAATTCGCCCAGTCCGACCTGACTATACGGTACATTAGGGGAGAAGATAACACTGTGGCGGACGCATTGTCAAGACTGCCGATTGATGCAACACCAGTGACTAACGTTGACCCAGAAGAAATAGCGTGTTGGTAAGGATGGTTGAACGAGCACCCAGTGGCGTCGGTCCAGACAGCGCTGAGAGTATCCGCTGACTTGAAGCTGCTGGAGATGATCAAGGAGGGCTATGCCGAGGACGAGTTTTGTAAGAAGTTTGTGTCGAGAGAGAAAATCATGCTCACCGTCTCTGAAAAGAATGGACTTTGGTATATTGGAGATCGTCTCCTCGTTTCATGAGTAGGCAACGTATGCGAAAAATTGTTTCGTCTGGCGCACGACAGCATGGGCCATTTCGGCGCGGATAAATTGTATTCCTCACTCCGGGACGCGTACTATTGGCGAAACATGAGAAGGGACCTCGAGATTTCCTACGTGCTAGGGTGTATGGAGTGTCAGCGGAACAAAGCACTGACACAGACGCAACTGCGGGTCAAGTGTGGCAATGGATTTCATCGGTCCCCTGCCGGTAGACGAAGGGTTTGACCAGATCCTGACAATTTCGGACCGACTGGGCTTGGACGTGAGAATCATACTGTGCAAGACGAAGATGATGGCAGAGGAATGCGCTAGGATATTCTTCAATAACTGGTACTGTGAAAATGGCTTGATGGATGAGCTTGTCACTGACCGTGATAAGCTGTTCATATCAAAATTCTGGACCGCGTTACACAAGTTAACTGGCGTCAAGTTGGCAATGTCTTCGTCGTATCACCCGCAGACGGATGGCAAATCAGAGAGAATGAATAAGACAGTCAATCAGTCCATCAGGTACCATGTGGACAGGCACCAGAAGGGTTGGGTCAGGGCACTTCCTTTGATCCGATTCAACATCATGAACACGATAAACACATCTACTGGTTTCTCTGGTTTCCAGTTACGACTGGGTAGAGCGCCCAGGGTGATCCCTTCGCTTGTCCCTAAGGAAGACGCGGTGCCTACTAAAGAGGAAGTAGATGCGGAGCGTATCATCAAACGCATGGAAGACGACACCGCTGAGGCTAAGGACAACCTGATACGAGTGAAGGTGGACCAGGCTACTGCCGCTAATAGACATAGACATGCAGATTAGGAGATCAACGTAGGCGATCTCGTGATGTTGTCAATGTTCCACAGAAAGAGAGACTACGTACAGAAGAAGGACGGATGGGTCGCAAAATTCATGCCGGTGTATGACGGCCCATGGCGGGTGACCCATTGCAATCCTGACCTGTCATCGTATACGCTAGAGCTGGTCAACGACCCAAAGCGCTTCGCCACATTCCACATTGACGTGCTGCGACCTTACGTACCCAACAATGCGACGCTGTTCCCCGGACGTGAGCATCAGAGGCCTGGACCAATTGTCACAGAGGACGGCATGGAGGAGTACCTGATCGACAAGATTATCGATGAACGCAAGCGCGGTCGTGGGTGGCAATACCTTGTCAGATGGTTAGGATACGGCATTGAATCAGACACCTGGCTTCCGAGACGTGAGCTTGAAGACTGTAAAGCCCTAGACGTCTGGCTTCTAAAGCGCAAGAGGCACGCCTGATGATCTTCACGATAATGACATGGAATATTGGCTGACTGAACTGACGATTAGAGAATTACTGACGGAAAATGGATCGCTGCCCGTAGTAACTTGGCATAACGGTCATGCGCTATGTCCAGTAACTGAATAGCTGAGATTTTTTTAGCTTAATAGACACGTAAACCGCGCATCAGAACAGGATCGCAGTCGCGATTCCACATATACGTGCTGATGGCTGAAAGGTTCTACATGCATTTGAAGTTTGTCCAACCACCTGAATAATTTTGTTTTTGGGTTGGACGTCAGACAAGGACACATGCTGCGAGCGGAACGTCATGGCGTTGTGCCTATAGCTGAAGAGCTAAACACGCGGATAGTTCCTCGATCCACCAGTAACCTTTTCTGGGAATAAGGCCATTACAACAAATCAGCGGGACCCATTTCGAGTACGTATGGAAGACACCGTGATATACCAGCTACGACGCCTCGATAATAGCAATAGGTACATCTTTTTCGACTTGAACATTGCGCCATGGGGAGAAGAGTGATACTCGCTTGGACCAGATACCCACGGTAGCCTTATACCTTGACGGTAAAGGGCAGCATACATGTAAAGTGATGCTGTTTTATACTGGCAGACAAGATCCCACTTGAATGGCGGACAACTAGTCAGTTTGACCTGTTCACGTTTGCCGGTGCGGTTACGAGAGCCATAAGTGCTTACGGTTGTGAATTTTTGGTCTCTGGGAAATGCTTGCGCACTTGAGGGTAGCTAACATGGATACGAACTCGTTCACGCATGGCTAAATGGTCGCTCGGATGTTATGAGGTATCTGATCTGCTTTTTCTTGGTCTTGCTATTGGTGGTTTACTCTGGAAGCGGACGGGCCAACATGCATGACATGATCTCTAGCAACGACATTCCCGAATGCCGAAGTGACTACGAGGATAATGCGCAAGTAGCTTGCAAAATTTTTGTTATTGATGTGTGGGGACATTGTACATCAAACGAGTCGACCTTTTCATTGGTGCATGACCGAATGGTAACTCCGACGATCCGAAGGCTCTGATCTGATTTTTCTGAGTACGATGGATGCTCTGATTTTTATAACCAACAGATACTGTCGAAATTATATCGTACATGGACCGCATCTTTTCGGGGGAGGGAAGAGTGTAAGCATAGCTTACAGAGATGGACGTAGTGATATGATCGATGAGGATCTGCGATCACATGGTGTTGTTTGGCGATGATTGTTCCTGCGGAGGCTTCTCGGTTCCTCACCCCATCTTCCTTCTTGACCTTGGACCACCATCATCCTCATCCTCTCTCTCTGCGTATACTACCTGCCTGTCTGTATCGTTGCCCTCGGGCCTGTATTTCTGTCTCTTTCCTGCCATATATAGTACATGTCTGTTCGCTCCTGTGTGATCTTTCATAGTGTAGTGCGTTGTCTTTTGACAACGCCCTTCCAAAGTGGCGCACAAAACGTCTCTCTTTCCCGGACCGTCCAAATGACAAGTTCGTTCTTCGCCATCGCGATATCCTCCAGGCTATCAAAAGTCTCTGGGGAGATCCCTCATTGTCAAAGCATCTCGTTTATCGCCCCAAGGCTATGTTTTCTGACAAGACGAAGAGCAAGAGGGTGTATAATGAGATGTGGACGGCAAAATAGTGGCCATATATTCAAGTGCATTTATCTTTTATCTTTTATTTTTTTAATTTTTAGATTGCATTTTCATTTTGTCCTCACAGAACAAGCTACCCGAAGGCGCTACTCTTGCTCCGGTCATTCTTGCCACCGATAAAACCCAGCTTACCCAATTCTCGGGCAGCAAGCAGGCCTATCCTGTATACCTTACACTTGGAAACATTCTCAATGCTCTTCGTTGTAAGCCTTCTCAGCAGGCATGCGTTCTGGTGGCCTACCTCCCAGTGGAGAAAATGTTGAAGGGCAAGTTGACCAAGCGTGAGCACAGTGCACGGTATCAACGCCTCTTTCATCATGCCATGCGAATCATCGTCTCTCCCCTTATCGCTGCTGGGAACGATGGAGTGGATATGGTTGGTGGTGACGGCGCTGTTCGCCACGTCTATCCTATTCTTGCCAGCTATGTCGCCAACTTTCCGGAGCAATGTCTGGTGACATGTAGCAAGTATGGCACCTGTCCGAAGTGCAAGACAGCGGCCTCAAACTTTCAGGATCCTGTTGCTGTGGAGGTGAGAACTCAGTCGTGGACGCTGGGTGTTATGAGCGATGCTCGCTCTGCCTCAACCTCCAGCGTGCAGTACTTCAAGGCGTGTATGGAGCAGGAGGTTTCTGGCTACGTCACTCGCCCTTTCTGGGAGGGTCTTCTCTATACTGATATCCACTTTTCCATCACTCCCGACGTCTTGCACCAGCTCTATCAAGGCGTTCTCAAGCACCTCATCGAATGGTGTCAGATTATTCTCACCAAGGAGGAGCTTGATCAGCGTCTTCGCTGTTTACCCCCTACTCTTGGTCTCCGCCATTTCAAAAACGGAATCTCAGGGCTTTTCCAGATCAGCGGTACAGAGCGCAAGAATATAGGGAAGATTTTATTAGGCTGTCTAGTCGGGACTCGGATGTCCAACAAGGGGATTACAGCATGTCGCGCCATATTGGACTTCATCTACCTTGCTCAATACTCCACCCACGATGACGAAACTCTGACCTACATAACTGACGCTCTCAAATTATGGCATGACAACAAGGATTATTTCATTGTCTGCGGGATTCGCTCTGACTTCAATATTCCCAAATTCCATTCCCTCCTTCATTATGTCGACATGATTCACTATGTAGGCACGACCGACAACTTCAACACCAAGATGTTTGAGCGCCTGCATATTGATTTCACCAAGAAGGTCTGGCGCGCTTCCAATAAGCGAGACGAGTCGTCATAAATGACTCGCTGGATCTTGTAGCAGGAGAGTGTTCATATGTTTGAGCGCTATATTAAGTGGGTATTAGCTCAACGATCTGCTGCCGCTGCTCCCACTGCTCCCACCGCTACTCCCTCTACCACTCCCACCGCTGCTCTCTCTATCACTTCCACCGCTGCTCCCTCCACCACTCCCACCGCTGCTCCCTCCACTGCTCCCACCACTGCTCCCTCTACCGCTGCGACTGCATCCACATCGTCTAGTCTCAAGACTCCTCAGCCAGTTCTACTTCTCAAGTTTCTCACTTTTCCAAATAAATCCATCACACTCATTGAGAAGCAACATCACATTCCTCTCTTTGGTACACACCTTAAGGAATATTTGGATCTTCTACAGACTGCAGCATCTAGAAAGCCTGCTACCTCCCATTCTTTACTCTTCAAAGGCGTCGACGTCTACTATTCATTCAAATTCGGTTTGGAAAGTCTTGATGATACCTCGGAGGAGCGGGATGTCATTAAGGCTTCACCATTAGGTGGCAGACGATTTGATACTGTCATAGTGTACACTGGTGACGACGCGGAGACTGCCGGCCTTACTGGTATGTTACATTTTGTCGACCTTTATTCTGTATTGATTCAACGAATAGGAACTCGCATTGCTGAATGAAGGACAGCAATTAGTAAAGAAAGACTTAATATCTGAAACCTCATCTTAGTACGACGGCGCCAACGACCTTCTCGCATGGGATAACAGTCCCTGAAGAAATCTATCCTCGAACTAGGGGCTGTCGCCAATGTGCAAGTGTTGAAATTCTGACGTCGCGTTCATGAGTAGCGTCTCGCCGTTCTAAAAGTAACATATCAACATGTTGACTGTATCACAGTACATAGTACACAGAATACATATCGTCATTGATGGGTAGAACAGATTGGCATCAGCCACGCAAGGTGGGACGACCATCAGTAGGTGCATTATATCCAATAGGGCGGCACTGGCACAAAACTAAGTGGGAAAGGGATGCATCACGAAAACAATGTCCTAAGCAGGAGTCGAGTTTTATTGAAGACATTTATCCAATGCACTGTTGCCGAATGTTGCAGTAACAGTTAATCAAACACTTATGCGGGAAATGAATAAAGCTGACTTACTGGCATGTAGAGACCTCAACGAGTCAATGGATCACACGAATTTATCCGTACTTGATCCGCTCAATTATCTCAGAGATCCAATCCGTTTGATCTGTAAATTTATAGCGGGTCAGATTACATATAGATCGCAGATCAGCCTCTAAAGGCATGAGTACTTGTTACGAGTACTTGTGTTGACTCGTAAATATTTATATATATATATTTTTCCTAATTTATAAATTTTTCCGAAGTTCAACGAGCCCTTGCGTAGTCCAAATAAGTTGTATACGTGAATTTCTTGACTATTCTCACGATCCGCTGCTGAGTCGGATCTGGCAATCGCCGCGAGGCCATGTAAGCCTCTGATCGATGACTTGATCTCTCGCATCTCTCTCTCTCACCTTCACCACCATCAACCAGTAAGCGACGACTGTCACCACTGTCACTCTGACAGCCGTCAGGTGGCCTCTGGAGTAGGGATTCAAGCTTTGGCTGTGTGCCGGGCTTACTGCTGTTGTTTTTATGACAGCAGTACATAAAGACAATAGCAGCAGATAAGGACAACTTTGGACGACGCAACTGCCGCCATCATCACCACCATCACCACCACTATCGTCACCACCATCACCACTACCACCACCACTACCACTACCATCACCACCACCGCTATCATCGTTGCCGCCATCATCATCGCGACTACCACCACCACAACTCCCTCTCCCACTCCTACCTCCACCATCCTAGGTCCGCATCATGCATGGTTGACTGTTCCCATGCTATTATCCAGGGATACTCACCACGTATGAATGGAATTAGGTATTCGCACACTCGATCTGCTCAGCGATCTTGGCAATTCAACCCATCTGACTCGTGGATCGATAGTGGGTCAGATCGTAGCACCCTATGCAGTAAGGATAACATGTTATCCTACTGTAGTTACAGAGCATAACAACGCGTTGTTTCCTATATGTTGCATATGTGACCTCAGCTAGTACTGGGAGCAGCTGAATTACGCTTTTGCCTTCCAAATGAGATGAGGAGGGATATCCATAATAGGCAGGGAAGGGATAGACCTATTTGGGATGGAGAGAGTGAGTCCTAATTGAGATGAGGTAGGGTGGCCTGATAATAAATTAGGACTAGATCAAATATTGATGGAAGGTGATCAGGGGACCCTAGGATTAGTGAGAAATGCTCTAAGCTACGCATTTGTGCCGCATTTTTGATTAGGTGATTAATGGACAGGATGGGGTGAGCAATAATGAATGCTGCTGTAGGAGATGATATTGGAGGGGTTGAAAACTTGTTTTATGGTTTTTTAGGCTGGAAATTCAGTGGTATAAACAATTTTTCAATAGCTTCAATAGTTAAGAAGATATTAAGGAATCTAGATGTATTAGAAGCGTAGCGCAAAAATAGCAGACTTTGTACTCATGCCTATGGCTTGTGGCTTGGGGGTCCTTTAGATATACTATAGATTGATGTCTGATATCATTCCTAGGTCATTCCATTAAGGGGTTCAAGAGATACTGTATTATTTCAACCATAGGTTCATGTCACAGGTCATGAGGCCTCATGATGCGAACCTAATTGTAGTTGGTCATTAAGTCACAAGAGGTCATGAACATGTCCGAAATTGGTCACAGAATTGATTTTTACCTGAATTTTGCTCCTTTGACGTTGATACGCACAGTACAAACTGGCTACAGAATAGGCATATTTTGCGATTTCTGTACGACCTCTTGTAGGAAAGACATGTATACAAATACATTATAGTACTTGGGAAGTCTATCAAAGACTTCTAGGAGACTCTCTTAGGACGCGAAGAGACTCCAAGGTGGCCATTACGCGCCTACGGACCGAACTCCCGAATCAACCGGAAGTTCCCGTAACGTTCTACAGAACTCTAAACGTGCCTGAATATCAAATACTCAATGCGCCCGGAGGCAACACACGCATCCGTCGGACAATCGGACTTACAATCCTGGTTGTTTCCTTTCCAAGTACTCGGATACGATGTATTCACTATAGTATCCACCCGAACACTAAGGACATGTTCTGAACCACAGAGCTCGTTCAGAAAGACCTTTGCAACGAGACTACTGCATTCATCTACTTGAACTTGGGATCCATACGGACCCTCAACCCCGAAAGCTGTGAG
>QLPD01003358.1:0-12414 GCA_003314085.1 Hymenopellis raphanipes
CGGTTACAGATACCAGACCTAATATTATCATAAGATACCTGAGTTTTGTGTGATGGGGTGCTTGTTGATTCGATTTTTGCTCTTAGGCAATTGGTCCTAGCATGTCAGTATCGTTGTCTACATACAGCTTTATCCAAACTTCATGGGGGCATAGCTCAGCTGGGAGAGCAACAGACTGAAGCCAGAGGGTTTCTGGAGGTCCCCAGTTCGATCCTGGGTGCTCCCAATTTTGCGCCGGGAGACAGTTTTTTAATGTGGCGTAATAAACGGATCAAAGACTCAAAGTCTAGTACGCCACAGTCCTCCAGAGTCCGGGCTTCAGCCTTCCACCCCTGTACACCCCTGGAGGCCTTAGTTTTGAAACCATTAATAATGGTTCCAATATCGGCATATTCTTAACCAGGTAATGTGGCATACGCGCCTTGGCCCGCTCTTGCTTGTTTGAGCGGCTGCGGGCTGTCACGTGACAAATCACACGCTGATATCGAACCTGCCGTATTGATTCCGTATTGATTCAGTACCGACATGCGGGTGGGCAGACGCGACACCCTCGGCCGAACAAGACAGTTCAGTATGCGACGTGACGTTGGAGTGAAAAGATGGATTGATTGATGACACGAGGCTTGAAGCTTGAAGCTTGAAGATGCTGTCCTGGAAGGATGTATGATAGATAACGTTCAGGTACAATATCGTCACCCAATTCAGACTTTTTCTCCCGATGATTTGTTGTAGTCGGAACCAGAGACATTGGCTTGATGCACGCCTCTGTCTTCTTCTCGCTCCTCATGCGCTATCTATTGAGCCTCCGCCACATCAACATTCGTAACAGTGCTCCACATGTGTTGCCCAAGGCGACGAGAAGCAGCTCGACGAATATATCTAAACGCCACATTGTTGAACGCTCGATGTTGTCGGAGAACTTGATGCATCTGTGGCTCCTTGATCCATTTGTCTCCACTGCATCTCCGAGACTGGGAACGCTGAAAGTTTGATAAATTGCCTGAGTGATTCCCAGTTCAACAGGTCGGAAAGCATGCAAGGGCCAGTGGGCATCCGCAATATGAGACGATCCCCGCCAGAGAACCAGCAGCCTGATTTAGAACAAGAAAAGGCAGGAATACCGTAACTCATGAAACGAAGACAGTATGCCTCACCGCAAGGTACACAATACCACACCAGAGGACTGAGCCGAGCAAGACCGACTGACGCTGATGTGTATAAGACGAGAGAACACGCGTCCGAGTCGGCGACAAAATATTGCCTCTGTGATGATGAAATTCGGTTTAGAGATTACATTGCAGGCTGGCCAGGAGCTCGCAGCTGGGACTAATATACGGCTCGATAGAGGGCCGACGAAAGTCAGTAGAACACGTATCATGTATCTCTGGCCCCTTGTTCGTCGATATGCCGACCAAGTGTGGGCGAGCTATACAAATGTCGCGTCAATTGCAAGTGCAAGAAAACTTAGGCAAGGAATCGAAAGGACAATTTAGGAAGGTATTCGTTGGTCATGATGGGTCCAAGCCAAGAATAACTGTGTACGTAATCACGTGCGACATCGTCTGCATCCAGCATGGTCAGGTAATTTCTTTTGCAGTCTCCCTGGGTCATCTTTCTCAGGGCGTTTTACAGCAGCATAGAAGATCCTTGGTCCCAGCACGACCACGATGTCCTACCCTGCGAGCATGAAGCTGACGCCCATTACCAATATCGCCTTGTGGAACACCCACTGCAAGAACCAGAAAAGTGGGAAAATGTGCGTGGAGTTGCGTCTACGGACAAAGCCTATCGTTCCTATGCGTCTGGTTCCATAGACAGGTTGGACTTAGACATTGCCGTAGCGGAGGAGCACATCCGCAGATTGGAGAGGCATTGCGCGCGCCTCCGTCGCGACCGACTCGCCCTGTCTTCCTCCATCGCGCCTATCCGCGCGCTACCCCAGGATATCCTGCTAGAGGTGTTTTCGCTCCTTGTTCGCGATCATGGCAATACTGTAGATGCAGACGCAGTACCTTGGATCTTCCTGCGAGTATGCCGTCAATGGCGTCTAATCGCACAGTCTTCGCCCTCTCTTTGGAGCACCATTACCGTCACCCTAAACTCCATATTCAAGCCATCACATTCTAAATTCTATCTAAGGTTAATTGAACATTCCCTTTCTGCTTCTCGCCAAATGCCGCTCTCAGTTAGCCTTAATTTCGACATGAATGTCTCTGGCGGGGGAGATAACTTCGCCACGGATTTGATAACCACCCTGTCTACGCACCGTGCTCGCATTCGGGTGTTAGTCTTTTGCGTATCGATTTGGGGCAGTACAGCGCGTGGCATTGAAGGCGAAGTGTTCACCGATGCCTTCTTCGATATGGCAAATGCCTGTCCCATGCTTGAAGAGCTGGATATGTCTCCAGGTCCTCGCTATTGCGAGGTACTTCCGGTACTCAATTGCGCGCCCAATCTCAGACGAGTCCGGGATCTCTTCCTACGCAATGTCGATGCTCAACGGGAACCATTGGACGCGTTTTCCAACCCCTCCCTCACTCATTTCTCTCGTTATACTTCCTCGCTGGAGAATATATCTATCCTGGGCTGCATGCCACGTCTAAAAGAGCTTCATCTCTTGATTGCCTCACATGGTCTGTTTCTTGCACCACAAACCCCAATCAAGCATTCTGGAGTGCGCTACTTTAATGCCACACCCTCTGTTCTGAATCATCTCACTTTGCCCTCCCTCGAGGTGCTTTCAGTCACTCAAACATATTCCGACCACATTATTAGAGAAGCAAGAATGACAAGCGAGATAGAGGCATTAATATCACGCTCAAACTGTGTGCTTCGGGCCTTGGTCGTAACTGATGAATATGTCATGACATCTCTACTGGGCATTCAGGGAATTCAGCACTTGGACACGCTCGCAATCCACATCAGCACGGGAACCATTCATTTTGCACAGCGGGCTATCCTCGCCATTGCTTCATCTCGAGCACTGCCAAAACTCAAGCGATTAATCCTTCTATATGATGATACACGTGACCACTCTGGTTTGAGAGAACTTTGCACTGCTGTGGATGGGGTGCTCTGCCAGAAAATAGAGAAGATTGAGATCTGGAATATGGATGGAGCACCGGGAGATGACTTGATGGAGTTGTTGAGTGACTTCAATTCCAAGGATAGTGGGAGAAAATGGGAGGCTCGGCTATACTACGAGACTACTGGTGTACCTCTAGCTGGGACAATGTGGCGCTGGTTGAGTGATATAATCCCATAAGATCATTACAGTGTTTTTTAATAAAGCAGCTTTCACATACTTTTGATATGAGATTAGAGGATAGTGTATACCTTGTTCCAGCAAAGTAGATACCAATCACCCATCTTACACATGTCATGGTGACTTGATTCCACGCCACCACTGTTCTTACTTGTGGCAGCGATGGCGAAGCATTGGAACTCTTGCTCAAATCATCAGAAATTGTCCGTCGATCATAGTGATCGATCATCCTTCCTTCCCTCCTCCTCCTCCTCCTCCTCCTCCATCCCCCCCATGGCTCCCCGAACTTGCGCGCTCTGCCACACCGCGCGGGCCATGCTAAAGCGCCCCAAAACTGGGCAGCAAATCTGCAAAGACTGCTTTTTCTACGTCTTCGAAACAGAAGTACACAACACCATTTCAGATTCCAAACTATTCAAGCCGGGAGACCGCGTAGCCATCGGGGCATCTGGGGGAAAAGGTAAATCATCTACTACGCTCTCGTTCCTCTCTTCATGTCTGATCCCTGTAGATTCAACCGTCCTAGCGTATGTAATGAAAGCCCTCAACGAGCGTTATAACTACGGCTTGGATCTCTTCCTGTTATCCATCGACGAGGGCATCACGGGGTACCGCGACGACTCGCTGGAGACTGTTAAACGCAATCAAGAGCAATACGATATGCCGCTCAAGATTCTGTCGTATGACGAGTTGTACGGCTGGACTATGGACTCCATCGTCGCCGAGGTGGGGCGCAAGAACAACTGCACGTTCTGCGGCGTGTTTCGGCGGCAGGCGCTCGATAGGGGAGCGGCGATGCTCGGTGTGGATCATATAGTGACGGGACACAATGCGGATGATATTGCGGAGACTGTCTTGATGAACAGTACGGATAACAGAGCTGGGTTCGATGGAGTTGCTGACATTTTTTTTTCTATCAGTCATGAGAGGCGACATTGCGCGCCTGGGTCGGTGTACGTCTATCGTGACACAGGGCGAAGACACGATTAAACGCTCCAAGCCGTTCAAGTACACCTACGAGAAGGAGATCGTTATGTGAGTCATACATGTCAGATATACTCTCCAATTAGTCACTGACTCTCGTAGGTATGCATATTTTAAAAAACTAGACTACTTTTCCACCGAATGTATCTACTCACCGGACGCCTATCGAGGACACGCACGAACGTTTCTCAAGGATCTCGAAGCAGCGCGGCCCAGTGCCATTATCGACATAATACATTCTGGAGAGGCCTTTGAGATACGAGACGAGGTCAAGGCGACTCAGAAGCTACAGCGTATGGCTCTTTCTTCTGTCTAGCAGCTCAGATATCTAACTTTTATTTAGAAACGTGCAAGCGCTGTGGGTACATGTCGAGCAATGAGCTATGTAAAGCATGTACACTTCTCGAAGGCCTCGAGAGAGGCATGGCTGCATCTGGAATCGTAAGTTTCATGTTTCCAGATGACCATCTCAACTTCTGAACCTCCCTTCTTAGACTGAACGTGCACGTAAAAAGCTCGAAGCCGAAGGCCCTACTCCGGACAACCTACGCACCATCCCATTCTTTGAACGACCATCCGGCAACCCAACAGTCATGATTGAAGCTCCGTCGTAACACTCGTCCCGGAACTGCACTGTATTACCTATGTTACACTGTATCGGTAGAATGTACGTGTCCGTTAAACCTAATAAGTATAGCCCAATGTCATGAAACAACCTTGACAACAACAGTACTCCCACTATTGAAAGACCCCGCAGAAAAAATATTTGGTGTCCGTTCGAATGGAACCGTCCTGTCGCCTCCACCAACAAAAGGTCTTACACCCCCGTTGATGGCGAGACGAAGGACCGCGCCTATACTATCCCTTACATCCTCGCCCTCCCAGTCGACATCCTGCGCGATGCTCACCCACGCATACCCAACCTTGCTCCCCTCGTGGTTGTGTGTATTGCGCAACGACCGCAAACCAGCCTTGAAGTGCGATCCAGCACTCGGGATGATCTTTTCCGGTATGTCCCCAACGAGCGTCGTAAACTGCCCACAGCTCTTCCCCTTCCCAGTCCCGTTCAAGAGTTTCTGCGACACCTCCCAAATGTCCTTCCCACCCACCGTATCAAGGATGGCGTCAAAGGTATCGCCGTCCCCCATGAGCCGCTCGATAACACGCACAACAGCACCCCGGCCCTCGCCGTCGTCAAAAACCACCTCTTCGCCACCCCACTCACGCACACGGTCCTCGATGTCGCGCATATACTCGTCTTCATCTTTCACAGCCAGCATAGGCGCATGCACGCAGACCCTCCACCCTCTTTTCGCCAGTATCTGCACTGCCATCCCCCCAATCCCATCGTGTCCTCGCAAGACAAGCACGCGACGGCTCATCTGCCCCGGCTCGTGGTCATTCGTAAATCGCCGCACCACGCCATCTCCAAGGGGAATAACCGAAGTCCCAAAAGCCACAGCAAACGTTCGCACCGCACGATACGCGGACACCCCGCACAACGGCAGCAGCGCCAATTCATCCGGGCTCATGTTCCCCTCGGACAGCGGATGCGGGACTCGGTGAACCCGATGTCGATCCGCAACGATGAATTCTTGCAACGCGCCAGACTATAAAATGCTAGTTTAGAGTAATGCGCTGATTAACAGGAAGCGTTCATTACCTTTCTTACGTCCAGCAGTCCCACGACCCACTCGCCCTTCCGTGCCACCTCATCCTTCACCTCCCATCCACATTCCAGGACACGCCCCACAAAACTCCGCCCGGGCACGAACCCCGTCGATTCTGACGAGGCTAGCCGAAAATCTATGCTATCGACACCCACACTCCAGACCTGGACTAAAACGCCGTTGGCCGGAACAGACGACGGAGGCACACGGTAGCTGGTGAATCCCAGAACGTCGCCTTTGGGCGCAGGCTTTCGATGGAACAGGCTTTTCCCACCACCACCGCCAACCAATCCCCGTACAACCTCGACGCTGGCCATCGTTGTCTGAGCAATGCCGCTCTTGGTCAAGTCCACGAAATCTTTGTTACCAAGGATACTCAAGCGTTTACTACTGGTGTTGACGCTTGGAGCGAAGGCGGGAGGAGGCGCTCGTGGCAGAGTTAACGACGTGTATCCTGGCGTACCCGAAGAGGGAATTGAGGGACTGTAAGATGTAGAGGTAGAGGCAGGGAGGCTGTGGTGGCGCGCATGTCCGGAAGACGACCTCGACGAAGCGGAAACATTCCGCGGCCGAGCATTGGGAAGAGCGTCAGTATTATTTATTGGTCGAAACGACCCTAGTGCGTTTTCATCTTCCTCTAACAAGGCAGTCATACTCATCATGATACTCGGCGTTTGTTTATGAGAACGCGAGGCAGATGAACGTGATACAGACGGAGAGCGCGTGCTGGCGGACCGGGGAATGGGGGCACGGGTGCCATTGCCAGCAGGTTTCGCACTAGGCGGTGACGTCCGCGCGCTAGATGAGCGTGTCAGTTTTGGGGTTTGAGTGGAACGAAGGGAGTCGTGTCTGGTGGGAACGCCAAGCCATTGGCTGTCCTGCGCCCAAGGATCATATTTGCCTTGGGAAGGCCGCCGTTTGGGCCGCGGGAGCGGTTCATGATCGCCAGCTTCAGATGTCAAGGGTGTAGTGATTCCAGTAGAGGGAGAAGAGTCGGAAGAGAAAAGAGAGTGGCCATCGAGCGATACAGATTCTACAGATGTAGATGACCTCGACGCCCATGTCTTTGTGGAGGGTATGGACTCTGGGAGATTGGGGGAGACCATGGAAACTCGAGGTGAAGAATTGGGAGTGTAGAAAATGTCGTCAGAATCGGTATCCTCACTATCGTCGTCGCTTTGGACTACGATTGATGGAGGCGGTAAGAGGGAAACCGCGGTGTCATTATGGTCATCATTGGTCGTTCTCAGGAAAGTCTAGATAGACGTCATTCCCTGATGCGTGGGTACTAAAATACTAGCAATGGTGCTTACTGTTCGTTCGTCATGAGGAATAGTATGGTCCTCTCCATTTGCCACAGGCTCAGCCGAGACAATTCGTAGTAGTTGTGCTTTGTTGGAAAAGTACTGCTTTTCGGGTGGTTTTGAATAAGTTTGTGATGGGCGTCCAAGTAGAGTTTGAAGCAGCGTCGGCTTTGCCATGCGCACCGGGCGTCGTAATCGTCGGTTTTAGAGAACAACGATGATAGCAAATTGCGACCACGACAACAACGCGAGCACCTTGGACAACGACGGGGAAGAGTAAAGACTAAACTGGAGAACAGTGATCGGTGATCGGCACTCGGGACGTCATCCGAGCGGGTGAAACTGCCCGAACAGACCGAACCCGAACTCGGTGTGGCGCGACCATAATGATACTGCTTAAATGTGTATAGCAGTAGTGGATTGCACCTGTTTCTGCATATGCTCAAGGAACGTCTTGCCTGATCATATGAGATTTCCCGTGTACTCGTTTCAGCAAACACTATGGGCAGCAGCGGCTCAGCGATCGCACTATATGGGCCTAGTAAGCTTAAGACAATTGTCCATGGGCGTATATTACCCTCTTGTACCGGTCTGTATAAAAGTTGTAGAAAGACATCGCGGAAACTGGCCCAGCAGAAACACCCGTGGCGGAACCTTCGATTGGTACCGCGTCCGTTTTGCCATCGCGGTATATGAGTAAAGTCTTCCAATAAGAAATGTACTAGGGCGGATGCAAAAACAGATGATCGACTAGTTCCGGTGGTCACGACTTTTTCATCGATATGATAGCGCTTCTGTCGGTAGGCACTGAGTAGCTCAATGTCTTCTGGACTTGATGATAATAAAGTATTCTAAAGGGTAAAAATACCGTCTTAACTCAGCTCTTAACGACGCTGAAGTTAGCAGAATTCGAACAACACCACTACGCCCTGACTCTGACTACTCCGTCAAACATCGACTGATACATCGCATATGCTATTCCAACCAATTTTTGACATACAAACACTACTTGGGACCAACATCGCTAAATTCACGAAGCAACCACAACATATCTACCACCTTCCAACTCAATCTCTCTCCTCCCATCTTCTCTGAACGACGAACTAACAACTTCCCCATCAACCGTCACCTCCGAGTCATTAGTAGACGAAGGAACAACAACCACCCCCCTCGTTCCTTCCGGAGTCTCAATCTCCACCGCGAACACACCAGCGGCGGTCGTGGGGTTCCACTGGACTCCAAACCACCCCAGTCCCGTCTCGAAGCATCCCTCCGCAGCGTCCAAGCCGCTCGGGGTACGACCAAGAGTGAAATATGCCATAAGTGCGCTGAGATACAATCACCTCCTCGGCCACGGCGTTGGACTCTCCGCCACATGGTCCAACTGCTCCGTAAGCCCTGCGTCCCCAAACACCTGTCCACCATGCAACACCAAATTGTTCCTATCCTGCTCTCTCAATATTCTCTCTGCAGGAGGAACCCCAAATAACGTCTCCGTCGCCAACTCGTCATCTCCATCATCGCCAAACGAATCATCGTCCATCGAGTCCTGGAAGTTGTCTTCGAATGCCGCCGCGACCTCCACAGGATCATCTCCGAATGAATTATTGGACGACCCGAACGAGGAGTCGTCGTCATCCAAGGATCCGCCCCCAGATCCAGCAAGAAGCAGGTTGAGCACATCATCGGGATGCGAGGGATTGTTCATTTCATTCTCCCAAGAGTCATCATCGTCATCATCATCCAGGCCGCCCTGCCCCATAGGCGTGCGCGCGCTCAAAACAGGTTCACCGTACGTATCCGTCCCAAATCCCTCCGTGGTGAACACATTACCACGAGGCGGCGAAAAGACAGGCGTGCGTCCCATTCCTTTGGGTTTGAGCCTCAACGCAGGCGTAGTCGCCAACCCGACGCGTTCCATGAGACTCTCCATGCTGCTCTCGCCCACGACATTGCTGCTCGTATCCGTCCCGCCCCTCTCATAGCGCCGCATCGACGGCGGACTCGAGACGGTGCTCAAGCTCGACTCCGCATACCGGTTCGTATACTGAGGCTGGAAGCCCTGTATGAGATCCTTGGTGATACGGGCAGCCGCCTCTCGGGTTGGGGTGCGCCCGAGTTTGACTTGCGGTTTGCGAACGGATCTGGGCATGGCAGGGGATATGAGGCGGGGCGGGGACATGCCTGGGGGAAGACCGAGGGAGTCGTCATCGTCATCGTAGGCGGGAGTGGCGGGCTTGTGTGAGTATCTGTACCCGTGCCGCGGGGTGCGAACGGCGGGATCGTTCAAGTCTACTAGACCGTTCCATTGGTTAGGTTGAGTGTTTGGTGGAAGGTATGGGTTATAGTTGGGGGGTATGGGCGTCTTCATCTTCTTGGTTGGCGAAACGTGAGTGATGGTGTCGTCTTGGGAGTATATCCTGTGACGAAGCACACTGCGAAGAAGGGGTTCGGAATGTTCCCTCTCTTTTCCTTTTCTGCTATGCTCTCGAGGCAAGATGACGGAAGATCGGGATGGGTCTTCATGTACGGATGGATGAAGAGATGGTTCGTCGTCCTCGATGGAAAATTTTTGGAGCTCTCTGTCAAGTCGGACAAGAGGCGATTCCATCGATGCTGACCACGACGCCTCCGAACCTTTTGCTGTCGCGTCGGCGGGGTGCATAACTCTGTTTGCAGCAGGGGTGGACGCGAACGCCTCGTCGGGTTCAAAGGCCGAGCCTGTAGATGTGATGCTGTGATCAAAGGACTCGCGGGGATTGCCATGGCTGGTATGGGATTCATCTACTCGTTGCGATTCTGGATCTTCCCTCTCTGACGTCTGTTCGTTAACTGTCGAATAATCATCTGCTGTGGGAATCCGAATTTGAGCTGCCTGTTCATAGAAAGACGTCCAAAACTACACCGGATCAGTATGAATTGGCCAATAAAAATATCATTGACACACCAGTGCAGCTTCACGAACAGGTTCTGTCGCGACCGCATAACGCTTGACCGAAGGTAGGATTCTATTAGCAAGAACGTTGTGTATCTTGGCAAAATTTTCATCAATGTTCTATCCTTACAATTAGCATTATCAGCTAGATTCCGGGAGGAAAGTCTACCTGCAGCTTTAGAGTGATAAGTTGTTCAATCTGGTCGATTTGATCGTTGACAGAGGCGGAGGTGTCTAATCCAGGCACCTCGATGGAATCAGGATCAGGGTTAGGTTTCCATCGCGGTGGATTGGGCTTAATTTCAGGTCTATCGTCGGTTCCCATGCTCTAAAGACGCGTCTGACGCGTAGAATGACTGAACCTCGCTCAGAAGAGACTTGAATTGGCAAGAATTGACAACTCACTTGAATTAGGACGCAGTCAATTGCACGCAGTATAGATCTACTCCCACTAGTCGCGTAAATAGCGCAGTTCTATGATTTGTTGGTGTTATGAAGGGAGGTAGATGTTGGCGAGCAGAGAGAAGAAGCTCGGTCACGGGAGCTAACACACGGACGTTACACTTAGTCAGCCATATTCTTTCTTTCTTTCTTTCTACTCTCAAGTTCAAAGGATTTGAAAGGAAGCTGCTACCATCCCAGCAAATCATGCCAGTCAGGGAGTTTGGCGCGGTGAGATATCCAGTAGTTCATTGTGTACACACACGGCTCGAACCCTGAGGTAGTTCCAAACCGTGTCTCCCAAGGTAAAGAACATTTGTTGGAGTATTCTGACATTTTCCAACTGGCATAATCCGGTGATATTCAGCGACAACTGTCTCGCTCGGTACCGGCGCGTACAGTTTACATTTAAAGAATCCATGTCAAGTATCCACATATTTCCGAGTCCGAACTTTCTCTGACCCTGTTCTTTCAGCAAGTTCTGTGTCATCATACAGTTCTTTAGCCCCATCCGAATTCTGCCTGAGCTCTAAGACCAGGCTTTTGACGCAGGAAATAACACCCCGCAAGATCTGCCAAGTACAGGTTTCTTCTTGAGAGAGCTGGCCGTGGCACTGTCACGACCCTAAATACTCAAAATGGACAGAGAATCTTGACCAACGTTTCCATATGATCTTGTCTATTTTCCTGAAGAGGATGTGGGCGACGATTGACTGACTGGTCCTCAGTCCGAGGACCCCTTCGGTGTATTTGATCCCCCGTGCTGCCCACTGCATCTAGTGGCCTCTCTAGCTGGAGTCCAAATCGACGTTTGTCATACTATGTCCGTTCCCATGATACAAAGGCAAATTGCTATGTCTATGGTTCTCCCTATACGACGCAGCGACAAGCGCGAGGAAGCGTTAGTAGATCCCCACGAAGAGTCTACTAGTACCGGAGACTACGGGAGACGGGTATGTGCTTACTGCCCTCCGCCCTTCTTGCAGTGTCGATCTAGTCGCCAGAGTCGAGAACCAAAGTTACACGGCAAATGTAACGTATGGTACCATTCTGTTTATAAAGATGCGCGACTGACTAGCTATAGTTCCGCGGTCACGACTTTTCACCCTGACGAATGATCATTGATAGCACTGGGACGCGTGGCTTCGAGATCTTTGAGAAACCTCCTAGCCTGTCGGGCTGGGATCCCGCAACTAGACTTAGAAAAGTGACCTGTTCACGCCTCCGAGTGCCGATTGGTAGTACAGTCTAAGTAAATATCGACAAAATACTTACTACTATAACACGTTGGATAAGTTTTTCAATACGAGTCGTTTAAAGCTTGTTAACTTATAAATTTATGGTCTTGAGCACAGCCCAATGTCTTATAGGACTCAAGTATAACAAAGTACAGTCCTGAGGCGTAAAGAGACGTTGAAGTAAGCAGAACAACGCCACCACACGCTGACTGTGACTAGTCCCTCGAACGAACGCTGGTACATCGTATGGGTTATTCAAACCAATTTTTGACAATATAAACATTAAAACTCAAGCCGCTAACTTCGTCAAGCGACCACTACGTGTCTACCACCTGACAACTCAATTTCTCTTCTGCCATCTTCTGTAAGAGAAGAGTTAACACGTCGCCCATCTACCCTCACTTCATTAGACGAGGGAACAACGACCACCCCACTCGTTCCTTTTGGAGTGTCGATTTCCGCCGAGAACCCGTGGGCGGTGGCGTTCCATTTTACTCCAAACCAACCTAGTCCCGTCTCAAAGCCTCCCTCCGCAGCGTCCAAGCCGCTCGGGATGGGTGCAATCGACCACGTTGCC
>QLPD01003365.1:0-42740 GCA_003314085.1 Hymenopellis raphanipes
ATCACGTACTCTAGGCCGAGTCGTCGACGGTGGTGCAGTTAGGGGGAACTGCCACTGGAAGTGGTCCAGGAGGGCAATACTCCGTTCCAGTGACGAACACGCCCGAGTTCTGCATTCGAAATGAGTACGCGTACAGGGCAGAAAGAGCTATTGAGGCGACACGAACATCGTAAACGCAGCGCGTAATAGGTCCGTCAGCGCCTTGGTCTCCGTAACTGTGGCGTCAAAGTAAGTCGCTAAACAGCGACGCGAAGAAAAATGCGTACCCGCAGAAGCGCTCAGGGGGGTCAACCGAGTAAACCCCACCATTGAGGATGAGCTTGTACCCAGCGACGTCAGTCTGGGGGCATATAGCGCAGATGTAGACGGTGGCCCTCGCCACCGAGGCAGCAATGACGACGATGGCAGCGCGAAGAAGAGCAGAAGAGAACATGTTGCTTCAAACGATGTAAGCGATGATAATCACTCTACCTTTCTTTCGTCCTACTTATACCTTTTTTCAGTATCAGGGTCAGCGCCTCGATGAGAAACCTGTCGCTCTAGCTGACCAGTCTCGCCGTTTGTGGGATGCACGTTCGGGAACGCTAGACTCGATTGGAATGCCCAAAGTTCTTCCCTGCACGGCGACCAATTCCCGACAGCCCCAGTATGTCTTGAATCAGATCCGAGCTACTCGCACTGTCATTTATGTTCCTAAAATGATATTGTGGGAGTTGCTGCCACGAGAACTTCATTTCGCATCGGCACGGACAAGGGGATAGACGGGAGTCATAATGAAGGCACCATATTCTTGTAAGACGGAATTGTCAGTCGTTCGGGTGATGCCGTCACATTGGTGAACAGATCAAGGTTTAGTGCGTGCGCCACCGATTGATTGGTATGTAGTGAAGCCCTGTCGAAGACTCGAGAGCACTCAGGAAGAGGCATTGTATACACTTGTTGGTTCTATATACTGAAACATCAAAGTTCCCTTGACAGAATCACTGCTGTATTCAGGGTACGCCATGTCTGTACGAACGGACAAACTTCGGAAGAATTATCATTCTTACGCTACCTCTAGCTGCATCGCTGACGGAAAACGGACAAAATGGTATTGATGGACCTTCCTTCCCGTACCCACGCCAGACACTCTAGGTCATAACAGCCTGATTAAATTGAGTCGGATGAGTACGCGAGACTGGAGGTTTGTCGACCAAGCCCGGCCTTGTATGTAAACTGTACCTGTAACTTATGCCTAGCCGTTTCACCAGTGCATCCAGAATAACTAACTCAATTCATTCCTCTCCGTCGAGGCTTTAGCGAAGATGCGCCTCCGGTCATCGGTTGCTTATGAGTATCCCGCTCGAACTCTTTCACGGCCCGCAGATGCATAGTGATGTACCGAACTATCACTACTGAAGACTTCAAGCATCCCAAACACCATGGTTTGTCTTTTAACTGTGTGGCCTAGCGTTTTAAAATCAGGGTTGATAGTGCTCAGGAGCCGTTCAAGTTCACCTTTTGGGAAGCATAGCGCAGAATGAGACGTCGGTACGTGCTTTTCGACGACTACGCCTCGGGAGACAGCCTGCAGTTGCTTACAGAACACAAAGCCTGACTGGGCCGTGCGCCGTTGAGCGGCCTGACACGGCTTCGGCTGGGTTACCCTTGAAGCCAAGCGTTTACACTAATGATACAATCAAGTTGACAGCAGCGCCAGGTCCCCATGGACTTGATACCCAATGGACATACCGTCCGTAAGCTGAATGATACCTGAGAAATACTACGAATAGTACCTTCTCCTTGAGAATCAAATCCGATACAATGGAAAGGCAGATTCTTCGACACGGGGCACGGTCCTTGTATGAATTGACCATATCTTCTGTTCTCCGCTAGAGAAAGGATAATCGCTCTGGTTAGACGACTGCTTCTTAGTTGAAGCGGCAGACAAGACTGGCAGGGCTAGTAAATTTCAGGAGAATAAGTGTACAAAAAACATATAAAACTGGATAAACAATCTAAGGATCATGAGCTCGTTTGCTCAGGCAGAGTGTCGGAGTCGTCAAAGTTCACTCCTTCGCACTGCGCAGCTTCCTTCGTCGCATAACCCTCCTTGACCATCCATCGAGCCATCAGGGTGTGGCAGGTTTTGCGATGGTCGTCCCAGCGCGGCTGATAGTAGGCACCGTTAAGCTTCCTGGTATTCTTGCAGCCGAGGCAGACGACTCTCTCCGGATCAACGATCTTGGCGACAGACCAATCGGCCTCGAAGATCTTCTTGCGCTCCTCGACAGGCCCAACTGCGGCTGGGAACGCCGCAACATAGTCGTCGTAGCGGGGGTGGGAGCGCAGGTTCCTGTGAGTAGGGATAGAAGACAAGTCGGGGACAATTTTGATAGCGTTTGAGGGCCTTAACGCGCGACGCTTTTTGGTCTGAGGTGGTGGTCTACGATGAGCAGATCAGTTAAGTCAAGGAACTCGGTCGACAGATAGGGAACATACGCGACGGACTCGTTACTGGGTGTGTCTTCACGACCACGCTTTTGGCCTTTCTTGGAGGGGCTAGTAGTTGCAGTTGTGGTTGCGTCGCGTGGTGGAGCAGCGCGGACGAGACGAGGAGGGGGAATCGGTGCTCGAGGTGGTGTCACCGACGCTTGTAAGTTTCGACTAGAGCACTGGTTGAGGGGACGGAGAAACGATTTAGAAATAAAAGGCTTACAAGCTACACACTGAAGGGGTCGACGGAGGCGGGGGCGACATGGCAATCGTCGAGCTATGTTCAGTCGTTGTAAGTCAAGGCGTCGTGGTGGGTTAAAGTGAATGAATTAACGTTCGTCCAGCGCCTCTTTATACCAGTAAGGCCTTGACGACCACAACAAACGGCCATTCACTAGTGGAATCCAAATGTGGTAACAGGCAAAATAGGCGAACAATGGGGGAGGCCAGAGTGCCATTGTGCAGTCGTCCACATATACCCCTAAGATGAGGCACGTACATTTTTCCACGTATCTGAATCATTTTGGAAATGTTGAGCAAGGGGAGGAACGTAGGCTACCCCATTCCATTATCGCTGCTCGCTTTCAGGCTCCAAGGACCAAAGTGGAGAAGAAAAATCAGATGAAAAGGGACTTCATGCAGGAATAACGTCCGGGAAAGCATTAGGCATTAAGGTTTATAAGGAACTTCTCCCTAAAGTAATAAGGATTCGGCGCAGGTGTAGATTGTCGGAGCGCTACGTCCTATGCAACTCGGCCACAAAAGACGACAGGCGCACCTATCCACGGACTGGTCCATTAGTCGATGTTGTTGTGTATACCCCAAGCTGGGCGATATATGTCCTTGAATGAAAAGACGTTGATACCTTCCGGTATGATTCGTGAAGGATGGCGTCGCGGGATAGGCGAGAGATAGGGGCCACTATTCGACAGGGGCGCTTACTCATCAGTCACATGACAGGCTGAACAAAAGACGCGCAAACGCTCTTGCTTTCCGACCACTACCAACTGCTTAGGTACGAGAAAAAAGGTGACACTCATTGACATTATGCATACACTTCGCCTCATTCAAAGGATTGTTAGTGCTACAGCGATGTCTCCAATAACCGACGTGATTCCCGCCAATTTTCTCTGCGACAGCGAGGCCTTATCCAAGATTGCTCAGTCGAAGAAGTTGGACGAGCGCGCACTGTCAGAGTTGGAGGAAAAGCTTACTGTGCTGTGTGCTCGGCTACAATGGTTTAAAGACCAGACAGAGGGCGTTGAGAAACTCGTCGCCGACGCGGTAGCGGAGCAGACGCGTCTGCGCTCCTCTATAGCCACACATACATCCCTCCTCTCTTCGTCTCCTCTCCGTGCCCTCCCAATTGAGGTTCTGAGCGAGATCTTCCTCTACTATATCGCTCTAAGTTCCCCACCCACCACGAGGAATACCTTCAAAGACATTGTCGCCACTCATCGCATCCATAACCCTATTCTCCAAGTCTGCCGTCGATGGCGCGCGACTGCTTTGGCTGATCCACGTCTCTGGACAATCATCCCATTGGCAGGGTCTGACGATGGTAGCGACTCAGCCAGCCACCCTCTAATATCTGGCTCCCCTGAGGAACGCAGTACATATTGGCATGCACTTGAGACCCGCATAGAGAGCACGTCCACTCTTTCTCTTGATGTCCTCTTCCACTTGCACACCGATGGCTCCATCGGCGATTCCCATTACGCCATTTCCTCTTTCCAGATATTCTTTCGCTTGTTTCCACGGGCGCACACCATTTCCCTCGACCTCTCATCATTCCATAAGAAGGTTCCGGAGCTCGGCAGCTTAATACGCAATGTTCAAATCCTCCCGGCCAGCGGGCTGCACACTGCGAAAATATATGTGGATGATTCGTCTTTTGGTAACCTGGTTTTATCCGCTATGCCAAATGTCGAAATCCTGGAGGTTAGGTTCCCGATAGATAAACCGGGCTTCCTCGATTCGTCGAATGTGGGGCATCGACTACGTAGCCTGGTGTTGAGCTACGTTACTTTGCCTCTTCTCCAACTTTTAGATATTTTGGACGGCGTGCCTCGACTCGAGACCCTTGAAGTGCACTACGTGTCGGGGGAAACGGAAGGCGACGACCTTCGTGTCGTAGCCCATCCCTTAATCTCAACGTTCGCGCTTCGTTGGGCGACTTCTGATGCGCTTTTCGACCACGTTACGTTCCCCGCCCTCGATTCGTTGTCTTATACCGGGTCAGGCCGATATCACCACTGGCCTAGGCCAAGTAACATCTCTTTCTTCGAACGCTCTCGCTGCAAGTTGACCACACTCAGCGTTTGTGGTTTCCAAGTCGAGGAGCAGCTCCTCGTGCAACTTTTTGCCCTTCAGCAAAATATTGTGACTCTGGAACTGAACTTTTCCGCTTGTACCGAGGGCCGAGTGCACGATTCCGTCATTTCCCACTCCATCTTGGAGTTTCTTTCGAAAGGCTGGGGGAAAAGGAAGGATCGCGTGACGGCGCATCGATTACAGCGGTTAAAAGTTCTTCGGGTTTCTGTACTACCGAGGCACTTAAAGGCCGTTCAGCGGCTGGTTCAGTCGCGTCACTCTGAACGTCGTGCTCTCGGAGAAGTAGACATCCTTGTGCATACAAACGCAAGGGATGATTCTCAGAGAGAACGAGACATGCAATTGTTCAAGTCCGATGGGCCTCCTTATTTTGGGGCGAAGACCCGCATTTCATATTGTAAACTCTAGTGAGATGTGTATTGCACAATACTTCTAATACTACATCAATAATACCCCAGTCGCTCTTTAGATATGACTGACAAACCAGCCTCGATGCTTCAACTTACGTAAACAAGCAACTTCTTTTCCCTCCATAATGAGTGACATCAGGAGCGCCCAAGGAGAAGCCGTCCATCCAGACTGTATGTGACGCCGTTTAAGCAATCCTCGTTCTCACCCTTCCTTACAGTCGCTGCCCCAGATGCCGATGTTTTTATCCGCTCATCAGACGGAATCATATTCAACCTGCACCGCGCCAACATCGTCACGCACACCATGGCCTTTCCCATTCCAGAAGGCGGCGATCCCAACGTCGCTGACTTCCAAGAACCAGCGAACGTCAGGCTCGCCATCGCCTTTGCGTATCTCTATCCCAAACCGCCTCTCCCGGACCTTAATCTGCTCGATTTTGATACACTCGAAGCTGTGGGATACGTTGCGCACAAGTATCAATTCGCTGCCCTCATGGCATTTTGCGATTCGTGTATCCCGTGAGTCTGCGGCTCTTCTCCTCGCTATCAACATGGATGAATTGATTGACTAGGGCACACGCGACAAAGGCCCATCCCTTACCTGTTCTGCGATACGCAGTGCGACATGGTTTCGCTCCCGAGAGCATCAACATGTGGGCACTACATACCATTGACCGTTCGGCGCGCGTGGCGCGCGAGATTCTCGGCCCGACTATCTTTGAGCAATGGGTTCTTGACTCTCTCCTCCTCCCACCCCTTTAATCCTGATTGAATCTTGCGTTAGGTCATATATCGGGAAGATTGGCTACACCCAATCGCAGCCAGCGGCAAGGTCTACGAGGCAGTAAGGGGGCATACTCTGGAGCTCGCTTTAACTCCGTATACAGAGCAACTCGCCGGCCGTGTGAAGACAAGAATCCTTGACAGTTCGACTGGAGGACCGGTCACTAACCTGCCGCAGTGGGGTGTTTAGTTAAATATTCATCAGTTGTCTCTGTTCGCAATAGCGTACCCATATTTATCTGCTCTTTAGTAAAACAGCTCCCATTATTCCCATCCAAAGCGACCGAGCTGGTATAAGTACCGTCCAAAGTCAGATACTTCCTCATATCACTGCACATTCAAACAGGCTACTTGATGCTTGGATTGAAATCAAAATGTCATTTACTTATTGGCTTATTGGCTAGTCAAGCACAACATCTGACTGTGGTACTGGGCACCCTTCCCAGACCTGACAAAGCATTCGGGGGAAGGAGAGCGATATTCAACGCGTCAACATCTCTGACACACGCCGAGTACGATATTGGCGCCACCGTACAATTCCCTGCTGACTGGACAGTGGACAGTGCGTAGTTCTGGATGCTATTGGCGCCGTAGCCTCTGTCAAACCACCTTTCCCTGTGGATAAGCTGATGCTCATGCCAGTGAGTTATGAAGGAGAAGAGACTGGCTGACTGACCCCAAGCTACGAAGACTTTTGGCGAGAAGCGCGTCATGGCGGTTTCGAGAGGAATAGACATGCTGTATCTCATGGCACGATCGAGGCGTGGCCCCCCAAGTTCAAAGTGGAGCAGAGCGTATGACGCTACTTGGGCGGGGAACTTTTCTGCCCATTCGCTACAGCCCATCCGTGTGATTAAAGTAAGTCGAGGGGCGGAGGGAGGAGGTTCTTACAGCATTTTCGAGTCGACAATCACCATGGCAGAGGCGATGCCGTATTTGTGCGCGGCGCATCCAACGGAGTGGACGACGCCTACGTCGAAGTCTTCGAGATTTGGGCGCGTTAGGTAGGGGTAGAGGTGCGCGAAAAGGATTTCGAGGATGGTGGTTTCTTCGGGAAAGTGGGCCGGCTCGGAAGAAGGTGTGATGATGGGAAAAACGGTTGTGTGTGTGCGGAGGTTGACGCTGTGGAGACGGAAGAGGACGTTGTCGGAGGAGAGGACGAGGATGTCTGCGTCTTCAGGGGAGACTGGATGGGAAACTTAGTCAGGTGTGTCAATGTCAATACTGTACGCACACATTGGGTGAGTCTTGGCCATGTTTGCTTACTAGCAACAAGCCGATTCTCGCTATTTAACATGTAGACATAGGGGCCGCGGTGTTCAGCCGTTCTGGAGGTGTTGAATATGTAGCTTCTTGTCTGAGACGAAGTATAAGTGACACCAGAAGTAGTCGCTCTCCATCCCGATTGTACGCGCACGCCATCATTGCAGATCCCCCATCGGGCTAGTCGCGATACCAAGCGAGCTGTTTCGAAGGAGCTAGTCGACGTGTCCTCTACCGGGTGATTATCTCACGACGGAGGAAAGGATTAAAAGGTGTACGTACCCATTGTCGCAGTGTCAAGCCGGGTTTGATGTCCAACGACGCGCTAGTTGAATGCCGTCGACGTCCTAAGGGCATATCAGTCAAGGCTCATGCGGGAAAGTGCCAACGAACGAAACCGACCACGCCATGATGGCCCAACGTGAACATGTGACACTGAAAAGAATTAGCTCCGCAAAATGATTGCTTTTATACACCTCTGGGCGGTGCTGATCCTCTTTACCCTTACCGCTGAAGGGGGCGATGAGCAGTGTCAACGCGTACGCCGTCGCGGATGACCGCAGTCGTAATATCCACGTCGTCTGAAGGTCGAGTCGAAGTGTGGCGTAGGCATCCGACGTTAAGTTGCTATTGCCGTACTGAGAAGCTAACAGCACGAGAAAAGCGGCGGTGCGTACTGCGAGTGGAGGTAATATCAAGTGATTAGAATTAACAATTAACAACAGAAGTCGAGAAGACCGAATTATCGTACGGTACTCACCAAGTTCTTCACCAAACGTGTCAATAAACTCTAACGAGGCAAGATTCGGATATCCCTCAGCGTGTGTTCGTGTCCACAGGCTAGACGCATGCTCGTACTCCGAGCTGGAATTTCAAGAGTTCTGGGCGGGTTGATGGTCCAGCGGAGAAGGGCTTTAATCCATGAGAGACAGCTTGCAAAGGAAGCGTTCATTGTATAACGACAGTGTGGCATCCAGGCGGAGCAAGACTTCAATCGAAGCGTGGGGCCAAGGTCATTATTTCTGGAGTCAGCACCTCGAGGTTCGTTCGGTGCTTTCACCCAAAGCTGAGGGCCTAATTAGCTGGCCAGTCCAGGAAGCACGATACAAGTATAATAAGATCACTGCGTACCAACACGAATTGGTCCCCAAGCGTCCATAAACACGAACGCCGTCAGATCAATGGCCGAAGCAAAGGCACTTAAGAATAGCTCCGTAGTGAAATTATAAAGAGCTAGCAAGATTGCTGATGCGTGACGGCGGCGTCGAAGACATCGTTAGCACGTCGTTGGTGCGAACGACCCGTCAAATCCGGTAACCAAGATGGCGCGAGGAAAATTGAAGTGTGGCGTAACGTTTCGGCGACACATGGTTATCCCAACAGTGAAAAGCGCTGCTGTTCACTGCATTCAAAGTAGTATCACGGCACTGGCATAAGGAATTAGCGCGGTAATACAAGAACAACAAGGTAACGTACTTGCCGTGACGAGTTCACGTCCCAATCTGTCCCTAAACACGAATCCCATCAGATCCAGAGGGGGAGGGGGGGGGGAGAAGAAACTAATCCTACCTCGCGTTTTGAGCTTGTAAAACCACCAAGTCGTTGATTATTGCGGCCCCTGGAGCAGGGAATCGCATTTGAAAATCTTGGTGTTGACGGTAAGAGGTTAACCGTCAAGCTGACGAGTTCGGACCTCGTCCTAGCTCGATCCCTTGGCACACCTGCTTTCGCAGCTCGACGTCCCGGAGGCATGTGCTCTCTCGCGATACTCCTCGCCACATGGGCCTCGGTAGCACGAAAACCCGAGAACTGGTTAGTTGAAAGACAGTTGGTGTAATCGACATCATTGATAGAGGAGCAGAAAACCAAGATTCACCGGTATCCTTTTCAGAGGGCAGATGTGTATCACGTATAACCGTTAGATGACACTGCGACAACTCTCCAGCCCACGTACAGCGAATACTGTCGCTATGCAATGTTGAAGTTTCGGGGATAAGTGGGAGTGTTTGCGATTGCGCTGTTCTGGGGGGAAGGCTCGCATTAGAGCAAACAGATGCCCTACCGTCGAGTATGCATTCAGTATTTATACTACTTGTAAAAACTACTAGAAGGTACTACAAAGTTCGAGTTAAAAAGTATTCGTAAGCAAGCCGCTGCGCGGCTGATTAAGCGCACGAGATAGAATCCTCGCAAAAGGACTCGACACAGGTGAGCTGCTCTAGGCCCGGATCTCAACATGCAATCCAACACAGCAAGTGCCAATACCATTCCCGTGCCCCCTCCCTTCGAAGCCACTTATCTTTGAAGGCTCCAATATGTACCCCTCCGAATTACGAGACCATTCAAGAATTACCAGCGAGCAAGAAAAATGTCTAAGCGCATTCATATCAAGCACGAAGACTGCCATTAGCGGTATTTTCGAGAGCGATGATGATACCGTACATCATGGTGCACTCGAATCTTGGCCCCGCTTGCGAAGCGTATGTAATAGCTCAGCAATCTTAAAACATCGCAAGGCGGAGGCTCACTTCATTTACAATCATCATCGCGGACACGATACCGCGCTCAACAATGGAGCCCTTAAACTTGCTATGCGTAATAAAAGCGGAGCAACTTTGAAATACACATTTATTAAGATATGTCGAGCCAATAATGTAATGGACAGACGATGTATTGGAGTAAGAGGATGAACGGCGAAGGCCACGCATGCATACAGACAGTAGCCCTCCTCCCCTTCGGTGCCAGAATTGACACCCAGGCAGTACAGTCCTTTTCCGCAAGTGGAGGGTGCTCCGATGCGCGACATCCGACGTGCTGGCATGGGGTATGGAACGGTGCCTGTACGCCTACCCAAGCGTGTCCATCACACACACCCTCTGGCGTCCATCGCCCGCCACTAAATCCCAGCGGGATAACTCGATGCCAATCTAAAACAACCGCCTACTCTCCCTCAGCCTTCCCAGCATGGGGTACCCAAACAACAAGGCTATAGCAGCGGTACACTCCGCGCTAAAAACCCAAGCACAAAGAACAGTAGGTACGCGCGCGACCCATGTACATGCTGGTGGAACATGAACCGCGCTCTTCGACTCCATAACACGCCAAGCTTGCGATACACCGCAAAGCGCTTAAGCAGCCGCTCGATGAGCCACCCAAGGAGAATAAACGCCTTGGACGTCGTCATCCCCTTGGGCAGCTTTATGAGGCGCAGCGGGTCCAGGTCGGAGTGGGACGTGACTTCGCGTGCTTGGCAGAATATGAGGCGGGAGGAGGAGGTAGGGGCGAGGTTTTCGATGCTGTATAGGTTTCCTGTACGCTTGTTAGCTGTGGACGGGAGATAATGCAGACGGTGATAACGCACCCCGCGGAACGAGGAACATGTCGCCTGCGTGGACGGTGTGGTGGGTTTGGTGTATTCTGACGGTGACAGAGCCTTCCACGACGTAGAATATCTACTCATGGTCAGGACGCTGGCCAGAACGGATGGGGATGGCAACGCACATATGTACTATCCTTGCTATTCTTGGCAGCCTTGTGGTGTGTTACATGTAAATGCCCAGACGCGAGAAACTCGCCATCGCTTAGGGCGCGCTGGAATGCGAAATCGCCTTGGGCAGATGGGTTCGGGGAGACCATGGATGCGGGGAATATAACGCCTAGGACGAGCGTTAGCATGAGCAAGGAGTAAGAGTAGAGGGTACACACGGCGCTTAGCAACACCCTCCGCTCCAAAAACGACCACGTCTGATATCGACTTGTCCTCCTCCGGAATCTTTCTCCTGGGACGCGAGCCCGACAGCTTGCGCTTCGGCTCGGGCTCGGATATCGTGGACAGCGCGGTGAGTTCGGGCGTGACCGTCGTATCGCTTCCGTACGTCGAGCGTGTGTCGTCTGTGTCTCGAGAAGGCGCATGTCCTGTCTGAGCTGTGTCTATTGGTGCCGAGTCACTGCTGGTGCTGGCTATGGGTGTCTGATCCTCGGGCAGCGGTACGCTGACAGCGTCGGTAAGAGGGGCGTTGATGGGGTCCGACATGACTCGTAGAACTAAGACTAAGACGGTGTGTGCAGGACAGACGGTGGGGATGGTGACTGTCGCAGGGTAAGGTGTTTTCGACACGTGCGCGAGCCGCGATGCCGCGCTATGTGGCGGTGCCTGTTCTTGCTTACGGCTGAAATCTTCTGAACACAACGGCTCCTATTTCTGAATGTTAAATAGCTCGGCTGGGTATGTTTCCTTCCCAGCAACATGACTGCCTTAGCTCAGAGTAACCCCAAATGTGCGTACTGTATATATAAACAAAGATGACAACTGACCGAGACTCCCCTCCAGTTTCCGCCCAAGACGCAGATGTCCTCGTCCTATCCTCAGATAACGTCCTCTTCCGTCTCCACAGCGCCAACATCCGCGCACACTCAACCGTCTTCCCCATCCCCACACCCTCCTCCGAGCCCGCTCACTTCTTCGAAGAATCCACCATCCTCGAAATCCTTTTCGCTCACCTCTACCCAACCCGCCCAAATCTGGAAGACCTCGACGTAGGCGTCGTCCAAGCCGTCGGATACGCTGCGTACAAATATGGCATCGCCTCTGCCATGATGAATGCCGACTCGAAAATGCTGTAAGCACCTGCTTCCCTCCGCCCTCTCGCTTAACTTGACCTCAATCTACGGATGGGCAGTGAATGGGCGGCAAAGTACCCCACCGAAGTAGCTTCATACGCTCTCCTCCACTTCAAAGAGGGGCCACGCCTCGACCGCACTATGATGTACAGCATGTCTATTCCTCTCGAAACCGCCATGACGCATTTTGAGCCGAAAGTCTTCGTAGCTTGGGTTAGTCAACCAGTCTCCTCCTTCACGGCACAGTACTCATGAATGATGAATTATTGTATCAGCTTTTGCTCAGGGAAAGGTGGTTTAACAGAGTCTACGGCGATCAGCAGTTCGCGAGCGTTCAGAAGTATGCATTGTCCGGGGGCCGGGCGGGAGTGAATTCCGGGGCGGCGCCGATATCGTACTCGGAGTGTGTTAGATATGTTGCCGCGTTGGATATCGCTTTCCTTCCCTGAACGCTTTGTGAGGTGTAGTAGTATCCCAGCCAGATGTTTAAATGATAAATTTCTTGTGGCAGAAGTCGTTATCCAGGCTTCAACTTATCCTAAACATTGCATTGGCATTTGTCACCCATATCCAAACACCCACTATCATTGATGTAGCACTCAGAATTATTGAGGTTGAATACAAGTGTAAAGTACATCTCACTTGACTTGACAATAAGAAATACTAGTCTTCGTCCAAAATGAACGTCCCCGGAGCCCATCCAACTTGAATGCCTGGATGTCCCGTTCTTTGTGGCTTAGGTCAGTCTTTCCTTCCCTTCCCTAGTACTGGAGTCATACTTAATGCAAAGTTTCTTTCGTCTAGCTCTTCTACTGAGGGACAGATGGTGCAACGACATGTGGGGACTCGAGAGTGCCATGGCTCTCCCAGCAGCCCCAATGTCGTATGCAGCAATGGTCGAATACGTGGCCCACGCGAATTTCCCTCTCCTTGCTTGCTCCTTGCCCCACACATTGTGGAAGAAAAAAAAGAGAATGATAGTTCTTAGGTGTCTGACGTGAAGCGCCGTGTATACTAATATGTACTGTAATTCAGCAATGTCAATGGATTTTCAACCATTCTTTTTTTCAAAGTCTACAAGCCAAGGTACGAGCAACGCGTCCGGAGAAGCGGCCCGACACACGTTTCACGATATTCGATTAGATTAGATCGGCTCCACATCGATTACAACGACGCCGACGCCAACCGGTACTTGCGTCCTACCATCACTGCCATCGTCTAGAGCATCGCCGCCGTCTCTCTCGCTGTCTAGATCATCGTCGCCCCCGACGACCTCGGGAACCTATATAGACTCAGACTCAGAGCAGTGCTCCTTCCACGTATCAGCCATGTCCGACGACCCCGCCCCGCAAAGCACACTCCCCTACCCTCCCTTGCACAAGGACAAAAAATTCGTCGTGCTCAGCGATTGGGATGGCACGATCACCACATTCGACTCGAACGATTACATGACGGATAATCTGGGGTTTGGAAAAGACCTGCGGCGACAAGGCAATTTGGATATTCTCTCCGGAAAGGTACGTTGCTTTACGCTTCTACATTCACAGTGAGGATAATGATGGCATAGGTAACATTCCGAGACGCATTCCGCGACATGCTCCAGAGCGTAGCGGACAACGGACACGGATACGAAGAGTGTAAACGAGTCCTCCGCGAGAGTACGTCTCTCCCCTCCCCTTCCCCCCCCTACCTCTAACCACTCCCACTAGATATTGTACTGGACCACGGCTTCAAATCCTTCCACGCCTTCTGCGTCACCCACTCCATCCCCATCATCATCGTCTCCTCCGGCATGGAACCCACCATCCGCGCCGTCCTCTCCAACCTCCTCCCCGCTGAGACCATCGACATCATATCCAACGACGTCGAAGTCCTTTCTCCCCCAGAGGATAAAGAGGCTATGCAGTGGACTATCAAGTTCCGCCATCCCACCAGCGGATTCGGGCACGATAAAAGCCAAGCGATATTGCCGTACAGGAAGCTCGCGGAGGAACAGGGCGGCTGGCCGAAGGTGCTGTTCTTTGGGGACGGGGTTAGTGATATGAGTGCGGCGAAGCATGCGGATTATTTGTTTGTCAAGACCAAGTGTGAGTTTCCTCTTTTCTTTGTGCTTTTTGGAGAGGAGAGGATGGATGGCTGATTCGATTTTCTTTTTGTTCGGGTAGCGCAAGGTGAGAATGATCTGGCGGCGTATTGTCGGAGGGAGGGGATAGAGCATACGTGTTTTACGGATTTTGAGGCGGTTGTGCCGTTGGTGGAGAAGATTATAATGGAGGAGGAGGCGAAGGCGAAGTAGAGTGTAGAGTAGAGTACGATTGCCGATCGGGCGTGGCAACTACTTAGAATGTTTTGGTCGGGACTTACTACTAGGAAGTATTGATTGTCAATGATTGAATCGTAACATACTTAGAGGACAATTTTCGTTGCAAGTACTACCAATCCCGTGCCGCCAGCTAACCTCCTTCACGAGGCATCTGGGGGAAGGAGAGCGATATCAAACGCAGCGACATCGAAGTATAACTGCAACAGGACACCATGGTGGAATTCGTTAGGAGTCCCGCACGAGCGTTCAATGCATAGCTCCGGCCATTCTGGAATTACTGCTCCACGCCATAGACTCTCCTGAAGCTTCTGCATTCCACGGTAAACGCTCTGAAACGAACCCAAGCTTGGGAGTGCATAGCGTTATGGCGGTTTCTAGAGCAGTATCATTATACGTGATGCCCATTCAAGAAACGCAATCGCTTCCCCAGATGTAGTTGAATGCAATCTGCACTGCGCCACGATACCAATATCCAGGAACCAGTCGATGCCTGTGATTTACAGTACAATCACGGACTAGAATAGCATTGGATGGATGGATGGATGGATGGTGTAGCTCGTAGGAATCATGATCATCGAACTTACAGAGATGATTACATAGAGGAGCATCCCGTGAATACGCTGTACTTACTTCATGGGTTCGCATCCGAGACACCCTCGACCTCCCAGCACGTGTGGCACCTCCTTAAGAAATGGTTTTGCTTCCTGGTGTCCTATGCTTTCCCCAGCAGAGAGTCGACAATACGAAGAGGAACCAAAGTAGTCTCAATCGCAGATACGGCACGGGTACTTACGCATAAGTATACGGACAACTTGGCAGGTGAAGAAGTACGATCCTTGAAAAGCCGTCCTGGAATGTTAAGGAGTATTGACTACCGTTTGCCAAGCTACCACAACTAGGCGAAGTCGAGTATATACAACTATCGTATGATTAGTTATATACCAATAACTAAAACCGGTATCAATAACTAAAATCGGCTTCAATAACTAAATTGGGGTGAAGCCCTTTCGCGCGCACAACCCGATAACTGAAATTGGGATGCCCGCCTCCCGATAACTGAAATTGGCACGGAAGCGCACTACCGCCACTTGGAAAGGACACGTAAGCTATCCGAAACGGGCAACTTTCCTCCCGCCATCATGGACGATGTCGATGCTGAGACGTCACTGCAAATTCTGCAGGCTAGTCCGGAGAAACTGGAACGCTACACGGCATTCCTTAGTATGTGCTGCCAACATTCAGTCGTCATGAATAGTCTAACACAGTTTTCAGAGATGCCGCCTTCGCTTGCAGACCGATACAGAGCAGTGCCGCCTCTTGACTGGGTCAGGCCAAGCACCTTTCGCAATTTCCTGTTCCAGGACAAAGGAGTGAGTTCCGGGTGCGTGTTAGACAAGGAGATGCCATTTCGCACCACCTGACCGTTCATGATAGAACCGGCGCACAGCCACAGCCTTCTCGGCGCCGCGTGCGATCTCCGTCCATCGAAATATTGGACGATCCACCATCTCCGAGTCCAACTGAACCACGCCGCAAACGACAGCGCATCAAGCCTGATCCAGAATCTGCCCCTACACGAGGACTCAAGGTGGAGCCAGTTTCTGACGATGACGAGATCCAAATCCTAGACGGGCCGCCTGTGAAGATATCCGGTTCGACGACATCTGCGAACACGCGCCCAGTCCCAGATCTTGCCCCATCAGTACCACCAGCCCCAACTCCTACCCCATCTGGCAGTACTGGCCCAAGGACTGCGAATCAGCGTCGCGGCAAGTCTGGAGTATATGTCACGTCGAAGGAACACGTACAGCGCGTCGTATATCTAAAAGGGATGCCTGCGCGGATGCCCTGTGAACCTGATGTCTGTTATGTGCTTGATCTCACGGGTGTTGATGTTGGGAAAACACGTACTGGAAAGGATCGAACACTGGCTAGCTTCTTCAAAGCGGAGGTAAGTCGTTTTTACACTCCAAAAAGCAGTATCTGATATGACCATCTTTCCAGGATCACGACTCCTGGGGACGTGGGACGAGCGGTAGCTCATCGAGTCCTGTGGGTTTCCGTGCGTTCCAATCGGGATTAACAGAACCGGTACAGGCGGTACGATCATCTGCACCGTGTAACGGCACACTCGTCTGTGATCTGTTTGATGAGACTCTGCTAACGGACTACAAACGCGTCGCAGAGGACGACATGTCGCTTACTCAAGAGATCTTCAAACAGAGGCTCAGCCAATCGAGCGCTGATCAGTCGACTGTGTCCTCGAGAACGGCGTCGTAAGTGGTCTTCGTACTTCTATTATCGCATTACTTACGTGTAACACTATTCTAGATTCTACCGAATGGTTACAACTATGAAGTGCAAGCTGGATAGCTGTAAAGGCCATGCAGATATTCGCCCATTGAAGGATGTATGTTTGTTTCCGGCACTTTTGCTACTTGTACATTCTAACACCATTTTTACTAGGCTCCGACAGTAGAAGGAAAGCATTACTTTGTTGGCTGCTCGGCTTGGCGCCGAAGCGAGCGCTTCGACCACCTGTTTGTACATATTCCAACAGGTATCGATGAGAGCTTGTTGAAGGCGTATTTCACGGGCCAGAAGGTACCGGTTTCGGACGAGACTACAAAGTGTCACTACATGGTTCATCCTCGTCATGGAAAGGAGAAGAAGTGCCGTTCGTAATTGTTATCCTAGTTGGCCTATGTAATTCATTCCCTTTCAGCCCATATTCACTATAAGGACTCAAAACTCTACGACGCCGGTGTACGTAACCGACCATGCGAAGTGACGAAAAGCATGTACTTCTCTCTCGATACGTCTATTCGGAGTGTGGCTGTAATCTTCCGCAATGCGCACAACCATCCACCGTTCCCTGCTGAAAAGCTCACACAACGTGCAAGAACTGATATCAAGACTTGTCTTGACGCGATGGGATCACTATCAGGTGCAACGGCTGGTAAACTTGACAGTGGTATCTGTTTGATATTCTCTCTGAATACAGGTCTCTCATACTTTTACAGCTTCGACAACGCAGTCGGCTATTGGAAAGAGGCTTAGCGAGGCTCATCCATCGCTGCAAAATAAGCGCCACCTGCGAACCGTGGTAGCAAGTCACAAACAGGCGGCGAATCCTGCAGGACTAGACTGGCCGGGTTGGTTGTTTACCTTTTGCGACCGTTGATATGAACTAACCGGTTCCTCAGGTCTCATGGACCTGTTCATACAAGAGCAGAAACTGCCGCTGGAAGAGCGATACGTGCATCGGGTTCGCTTTGAGAGCAATATCAAGGTTGCTGTCTGTATGGTCCCTTATTTTGCGCATCTCATTCACTCGGCACGCTATATTGTTAACGACTATACCTTCAAGCGCGTTCATGGTGATACAAATGAGTGGGAAGTCACCATATTCGATGATGCAACGAATGAACGTAGGTCATTCATGTTCTCGAGCATTCGGTGTGTTAATCTATCATGCAGGCATCACCTGTGCTAGAGTGTTTTGTGACTCGCAGTCAAGCGAGGCGTTTGAGATTATCTGGACGGAGTTCTTCACAACGATCAAGCAAATCTCTGGAAAGTCCTTCCTTTTCCATGTCTTCAACCCCGATGGCAGTTGTCGGGCCGTCATTCTTGATATGGAGGCAGCTCAAGTCATCGGGTTTGGTCGCTCTATCATCAAGCTCGGTATGAACGATCCTGTCATCAGCAAGATCTCGACTACCTCACTGGACGAACTAGTTTCTTATATTATCAAACTCTGTAGTGTTCATTGGGATCGGTGAGTGCTCCGTTTATGCACTGATTTCCTATCTCATGTCCTTCCAGCTCTGCCGACACACTTGCTACGCATCTTCCAGCAGCTGATGTCGAATTTGTCAAGCGTATTCGAGGGCTCGATAATGACGATGACATTCAGGCATGGCACTCGTTTTGCGAAAATCATTCATCGGAGCACTTGCGCAGTAAGCCGCTTACATCCATAGTATCGAATCTGCGTGACTGAGACATGTATAGATTGGTACGAACACAAGATTCGCTATACATGGCTTCTTCCTGCCTTCAACAGCTATCTCTCGCTCATGCCGAAGGAGAACTGGGATCTGACGCCTTCACATACAAACATCGTCGAGAGTGCACATGTCGCCACAAATCTGGCAACAGGTATCAATCTCCCACTTGTTGAGGCTATTAATGCGTACGGTTTACACTGAAGCTCTTGCGATCTATGCTGATTTCCTCTTTAGGTCACGGAAATACGACTTCTCCGTTGCCGCCGACCACAAACGACATATTGAAGCGTGTGTTCTTCCGAACCACAACAACTCCGAGGCCAAGCGAATGCGCCGTGGAATCGGCCGCAAGACGTCTCGAACTAATCACGTTCAATCATATGCTACTCTTGAGGAGGAGGTTACATCACTTACAGAGGCCGTCGCGGTTGACGTCGCGCTTAAGAAGCAGTTGAGGGAGAGCAAGAAGGCGTTAAAGACGGCCACTGGTACTGCTGCACGTCTTCCGCTTCTTCAAGAGGTAGAGATAACGGAGAAGAAGTTAGCTGGGTCGGAATTGCGCAGCGAGTCGCTAAAAGCGGCAAAGCTGGAGCTGAAGGAAATGGGAAGACGTCCGAGGCAGCTTCAGCGACATCCATCGGCTGCCGAGTCTTCCGACGATGATCCTATTCCCGTGGTTGGCACGCGTCGTCGAAGTGCCGGTGAGTTCTCAATCTTCGCTCTGACATTCTTTTGGTTACTAAGCTTGTTCTCCTAGCTGATCTTGCAGACTTATCACCTGAGCACGAGGATACAATGGTTCCTGGTCCAGCAGAGGATGAGCGGACAGCACCCAGTACGACTTCGATGTTTGACTTTATGGCTGATCCACGTCTATCACCGTTCGACACAGAATCATTTGGTATGCTACCCGACAACGACTTTGATATGGATTTAGAGGTTCCCACTATGGAGTTCGGCCATAGTGACCTTGGGCTCGACTTAGATGGCCTCGAGTTTGGGCCCGCCACAGTCGGAGCATTCCTTAAGCAATCTCATGCTACAGATCCACCCGCGGCCTTCGACTATGACATGGGCGAGTTGAATAACTGGTTCATGCATGCCGGAGAACTTGGTGATCTGTGTCCTCTCGATACCTCGGCATGGGATATCGACATTCGGTCTAAATTAGACAGGTAAGCCCTCTTTCAATCTCATCTGAAATATACATACCTATCCCGCGCTCTAGTGCCGTGCTTCCTACGCTGCCTGGAACTGGCGCTGATTCGGATCCGTCAACCTCAGCGGGTCCATCAACTTCGGCAAATCAGTTCGTCTCATCTTTCCAGACTCCAGACATGCCGCCGTCCTCCACTCGAAGATCCACGAGGCGCACAGCTGGTGTTCGGGTAGCTACTCGAGCACCAACGACTGTTACAGCTGCCAAGGAAAAGACCCGAAAGCGCCGTCGACATGTAGGATACCTGGGGTCAGATGAGGAGCCAGACGCATTTTCGCCAAAGAAGTAGACGTACTAGATCATACCATACTTAGTTTAGTCCAAGTTTAGTCATAATCTGACTCGGACCTCTTCTGTAATGGCTATCTAATTTTTCTATACCTTTAACTTCATCCAGGGAGCTTGATACACCTTCTGGGCATCTATTTAGAGGTGTTTTCCTAGAATCCCCGCAAGTCTTTGACATAACATGAGCACGACCGCCACAGTCACGTGACCTTCGCCCAACCTGGCCCCGCTCTACTTTCTCATTCAATAGATGTGGATATAAATTTTTGTTCCCAATGGATGTATTTGGTCCCCCACTATCCAAAAATGCATTAACCTCACTTAGAACACAGTCCCCCGCCTTGTAGACCGCGATCTTTGGCGTGTGAACTCCTGCCTGATTAGGAACATGCCGAGACACCCTCAACCCTATGAGGCGGGATAGTCGGGAGCCAGGCGCACTACCGATTCTAGTTATTCGTAGAGGCAAGTACTGAAATCAGTTATGAGAAGCACAATAACTGAATTGGAACCCGATTTCAGTTATTACACAATAACTAATCTTACGAGAGTTGTCGTGCCTCGGCGAAGTCGTACTTGCAACAACCAAGACCTTATCTAGAAACCCGACATGATAAGAGAGATATAATTCCAGAGTGAATTGTGAAACGAATTTACTCGCTCTTATCTTCGTCACCAAACTCGCCTTTCCAAGCAGTCACTAAACAAGAGTTCTTTCGCGGGGGCTCTTGTGCTTTAACGCGTTGGATAGGTCGTCGTAGGGGGGTGGCATCGCATCCAAACCTCTCGATGCAGAACCTGTTTCAGCGTGAGTGTAATCAAGGAGGACAAACTCACGAACCCAAGCTTTAAACGCACCCGAGTCTAGTTCTTTAAGCGCATCCTCCACTTTTGTACTTAGCAAGTGTCTGAAGCGCTATCTGGGCGTCGTCCAGGAAGCTGACTGCGTACAGTATTTCAGGATTGCGATAGCATGTTATCCGGCGTTCTAGACAAAGATAAGCTCAGCTGGATGACAGACACGACTGACACTCGACGTACATTAATCTGATTTTGCAGATGTGATGCCGTATGTTTGGGAGGCGTAAGCGACGTCTTTGAGGTCGGTAAGGGAAAGATCAGCTAGGTCGGGATGCGGAGACTGCGGATAGAGGAACTTGAACAGTATGACGAGGACTTTGCTCTCATAGGAGGACACAACGTCCGCATCCGGGTCGCCATCCTTCTCGTCGGACGAGGGGAGAGGAAAGGACGCGGTATTGGCCTTCACGTTTATAGTATGGATGCGGAAGATGTCGCCATCCGATGACTTGACGATAAGGTCCACATCAGCGGCGCAGACTAGCATTCAGAAATTAGAGGTATGATACGAAGCTCGCTTGGATACGTACAGTCAGGATGAGGCTTGCCCGACGAGGTCGAGCGCGTGGTAGTATTCTTGGCAGGTACAGCGACTATTTCTTGCAGTAAGATTTATGGAAAGTGGGGACAGATGCCAGAAGGAAAGGAGAGCAGAGCCTATACACCTCGTCCTATCATAGCCTGTAATGCTCGTTCCGACATCTGTAGGGCTCAGAACGCGGGAAAGTCGGAAGCCTACTTGTCATGCGATGAGGGATGTGAAACATGATTAAGATTGGCCACCTAGTCGATGATATGGAGGTGCAAGTGCAAGATTAATCGCAGGATTTAGACAGCAAGGACGATGCGGCCTAGTAGAAGCTCGACATCCCAGGGCATTTTTCTCCTGCTGCAAGAAATGACAGTGAGAGGATGGTCAATCATAAACCATACCACGGTGCGCCAGTCCATTGAGGAAGAGGGGGGCTAGGAAATGGTTACATGGTCCGACAAATCGGGAGGCGCCGACAAGTCGCGCGGAGCCGGACTTTGAACACGTGTGCCGGGCCGTCCTCCGCGTTTTCTTCCATTGCACTCACCACGATCCTGGGTACCATACGCCGCCTCCTGGTCATATGAAAATCTTTCCATTTAACTCTCAAACTCTCAAGTTTTCTTGTACCTCTGTAGCTCTATGGGTGCGCTTGGGTATCCTGAAAAAATGCCATGTCTTTCCCCTTGACTACAACGTCCCACCTTCACTCGATGCCTCATTCGTGGGTTTCAGCGCCTACCTCGATAACTCTCCAGTAGAATCGATTAGACGCCTCCTCGTCACGACTCACACAGTGATACTACCATCGATGAATGATTTGAATCAATGACATTTTTGACCTCAGGCCATGGCCTTGTCCATCGATAAACGGTTGGTCTTCCTTACACCGTCCGCAATCAATATGGAGTGCACTACTGAATTGCTCGACATCCGTCCTCAACAGCGGAGATTTCTTCTTCTCATGTCCACATTCATCAACGCCGCACTTGTTTTCTACTCTTCTGCACGGTCGTAGTCTGGTCTGAGTCACTCTACATTCTGAGAACCACGGAACTCGTGTAGAGACATCAAACCCCGTCCCGTCGTCTTTGTCTAGTATTGATGATATCAGGATCTGCGCCCTCGCCGTGACTCTGAATTTCCTCCCTCCGATCACGATACACACGGAAACTCTTCTGTCTGTACAGCTGCGCAATGGAAGCTGATGTCTTCACTCGCCCCCAGAGTTTAAAAAGCGAGGTGGGATTGCTGAAAAGCCAACACAACCCCCGCCAGTCCCCAATCCAATAGTCCAACAACATCTCCTTTTTGCTACCCAACCTTGCCTCGTTATCATAATGGCCAACCAGTACACGGAAGCGCACTTCCAACAGCTATTCGCACGTCCCGATACTCAGACCCGCGCTGTACAATTTGCGCAGACCATGCTCAGCAGCCAGCTAGCCGCGATGTCGGGCGATTACACATTCACGCCCTCCAAACAGCGAGTCTATCTCGATGGTGCGAATGGTCAAGCCTACTATTCCTGCGAAGCCTTCGTCAGGATGGCTCATGACGTCGCTGCCCCAAACAATGCAGGGCGAGCTGATTCATTCGAAGTCGTGGTCTATCTACAAGGCAGAGCCGTTGTACCTGACCCCAGACAGGGAGGCAGACAAGTGACTCAGAGCAGAGGATACGTCTTCAGGCCCCTTGGGACGCTTTACATCACGCGAAGCCGCCGCTTGCCGTTCCTCACCACTAGACTCCATGTCGCCCAGGCATTGATGCCGCTCCTCACTTGGAATCCGGGTCCAAACACCAACATAATTCTCGACTGTCTCGTCGACAAAGCTACCAACAAGAAGAAGTACACCCTGACCAAGCAAGTGGGGGGTCTACAATCCGAAGTGGAGAATTGCATTTATATGAGGCGGGACTGGCAGTGCAGCTCGTGTTCGAGCGCGTGTAGTGCGCATACTTCGGAATGGAGAATCACAGAACCGGACTGGAACAATACGTTCCAGCATGACTGCTGCGTCTCCAGCAAAGACGGGATTTGTTATGAATGTGTGCGTAAAGGATGCGCGCATGCTTTGGCTACGCAACGCCGCCTCTCGCAACAGAACCAGACCCAGCATGACTACTTCGTCTGAGTCCTTCGTTAGTTTTTCTTACCTAGTTACTTACTTGTAGTGTAAAGTGTTCTGCGCAAGCTATAAACCAGTCGCTTTCAACCTGTAGCACATTGCACGACATAAGTTTAAGAAATTACAAGACGACTGAGCTATGACGATGTACTGCGACAGAAGGACATCTAGGAATGGCGAGGAGAGGTAGAAGGAAGCTGTCCTGCAAGGAATGAGAAGAATCCTCGCTCTCGAGAAAAGATACCAGGGGTGGTACTTACTATCGTACCGACATCACTAGTTCTTTCCCACTGGCCGACAGCGATAGGGGAGCGCGCTTTCAGGACAAGCAGCCACAGCTCTATAGATATTCGCTATGTCAGTGGATGCGACGTCGATGATTTAGACAGCAAGAACGACGGAGGCAGGAACTCTACATAGCAAGTGGTATTTTTTTGCTCAAGGAAGCGAAAGCCCACGAAGAAGGCATCGAGCGACGGCGGGGCGTCGTAGTCTATGCTAGTCTAAGTGAAGGGAAGCCGGGCGTGTCGGCACTGTCGAGGGGAAAGACCTGCGTTTTGGCAATTTTCAGGATACCCAAAAGCAAAGGCACACGAAAACTTGAGAGCGGCTTTTCATATGACGAAGAGGCAGCTTACTGTACCCAGAATGGCAGTGGAAGAGAAAGCAGAGGATGAGCGGCCCGGCACACGTGTTCAAAGCTGGCTCCACGCGACTTGTCGGCGTCCGCCGATTTGCTGGAGTACTTACACGAACTGGCGCATCAACGTCCTGTCACTGTCTACATGATCGATAGCTTACTTACCCATCGAATAAACGCGGATTCGATTAGATCCCGCCAACTCTCAAGTTTTCTTGTACCTCTGCGGTTCTATGAGTGCGCTTGGGTATCCTGAAAAAATGCCACGTCTTTCCCCTCGACGGTGGAGGCACACCCGGCTTTCCTTCGCCTAGACGACAGCATCCGGCCATCAGTTTATGTCTCCCTCATTCGTGAGTTTTCGCACCTACCTTGATAACTCTCCAGTAGACGCCGCGTCGGCACACACTGCCATCGATGAATCAACGCCATCAGGCCAGTTTTCCATCGATAAGCCTTTGATTTTCCTTCACTGGTAAACAATCAATATGGAGTGCAGTACTGAATTGCTCGTCGTGATCCCTCAGCAGCGCAGCGCAGATTTCTTTCTTCCTATGTCCACATTGATAAAACGCCGTACTTGTTTTCGAGGTCATAGTCTTTTCTGAGTCACTCTACATTCTAGGAACCACGGAACTCGTGTAGAGACATCAAACCCCGTCCCGTCCTTTGTCTAGTATCGATGATATCAGGATCTGCGCGCTGCCGTGACACTAATTTCCTCCCTCCGATCAGGCATCAGTGGAAATTGATGTCTTCACTCTTCTCCAATGCCCCCAGAGTTTAAAAAGCCAGGTGAGATTGCTGAAAAGCCAACAACGATTCGCCCAACCCCCCAGTCCCCAATCCCATACTCCAACAACATCTCTAAGGCTTATTCGCTCCCCGACCTTGCATGGCCAGCCAGTACACTGCGTACTTCAACCAGCTATTCGCAACTGCTAAAACTCGTGCCCAGGCTGTAGGCGTTGCGCAGACTATGCTCAATCTCCAGGGAGACGCGCTGACAACCGGGCACCTCTCATTCCTTCACTATAAAGAGGAATTCCCAGTCGTAGATTTAAACGTGAAAGCCCACTACTCCTGTAGCGCCTCCGTTAATGTGACCCCCAACAACCTCGCGCCAAACATCATGGCAGGACCGTCCGTTGCATTCCAACTGATGGTCCATCTACGCGGCTCAGTCTTTTTAGGCCGTCCCCGCCCGGGAGAGCAGGACATGGTTGTATCCCAAAGAACACTCAACTTTGGAACACTTTACGTGACACAAGAACGCCACTACGCGCAAATGGACGCATTCGGCACTGAAGTCCGCATTGGCCAGGCAATGCGGGATCTGCTCACTTCGACAATACACACCACCATCATTCTCGACTGTATCATGGAGACTGTCGATTCTACTGGCAACAGGAAGATGTATACCATGACCAAGACAGTGGGCGGTGGACCGCGCCAAGTGCAGACTGAGGTTTATCTCAGGCATGACTGGGAGTGCAACTCGTGTCTGCCCGCGTGTCGCGCCCATCCTGGATGGAGAAGGACAGATTTCACCTGGGACAACATGTTCGACTGCTGTAGTGAGGGAGTCTGCAATGACTGTATGAATAAAGAATGCACACATGCTTTAGGCAGTGTGCTTCACCAACTCTCACAACGGAACCGGACCCGGCATCTTTAGTTTTTCTTGCCTAGTTATTTACTCATAGAGCAAAGTGTTCTGTACCAGCTATAAACCAGCTGTTTTCAACCTGTAGGACATCGTACGACATAAGTTAAGATGACCGTAACGGTGGAGTGGCGTCGTGGGAGCGATCAAGATGAGGTAAGCCTACAGCTTGATTAACACCGCCACAGTCCTCTTGGAAATTTTAATAGTAGTGCGTTCTCAAGGGACTCTTTCCGCCCAGAGGTACATGCATCGACTTTCTATATTTAGAGAACAATGGCATCGTGGAATAAGCTCAGAGCTTTCGCCAACAATCAAACTGCATTTTGTCTACCATTACTCTCCCAACTGACGCCGGACGATGGCCCATGTGGATTTTTCTTGCAAAAATTTAGATGTGCACAAACAACAATGGCGTGCTCCCCCACCCATTGTTCTCCTATTTCGCCAAACTCGATTTACCGAATTGCCAGGATGGGCACAAGTCAATGGTCCTACGTTGTTTGTTATCCGTAGCCTTTCAGTCTCTCAAGTGTAAGCCTTATTTTTCTAGCATGTGTTGTTTGACGTAGTGATTTCTTCCGTCTTAGCTCGCAAACCATGTCTGTGACACCACCTCAAGCACCTTTCCCCTTCCACGTATTATTCGCACCGAGCCGCATAGCGACTCAGCCACGATTATTAGCTCCTTACAAGGCCAAACGCGTGGTCATGAAGACATGTTCGATGAGTCGGTCTCGTACGTTGCCCATTTGTCAAGTAAATAAATCATTCGATTGACCTGCTCGTTGCAGACCATCACTGACACACTCAAACACCAACGTGGATATCCCTGACATATCCGCGATCCCTACCCACAGGGACATACGTCTTCACCCCCTGTACGCCGACTATGTCGCCTCATTTCCCTCTTATCCCGAAGGGCAGCACTTGGATGTTGAAGCGCGTAAGCAATTCACGGAAAACGACTGGTCCGTCGCCGGGTTTGAAAGTCCCACCAAATTCGTATGCTTTGGATGCCGTCATTCTCTCCTGCTCGCTCACCCGTATTATCGCGGACTGTGGGTTGACTCTCGTCATCGTAAGGCGTGCCCGATGCTTATGGCCAAGTGGATGCTGAAGGAGGGGCTTATGAGGGACGAAGCTGAGCGACGCCGCGCGATGGGTTTCGCATAAGTAGTCTAAAGTCGTGATGTACATTCTTTCTCTACTTTCGTTGTCTTGAATATATCCACTCTTACTTGCATCTTCAAATGATCATCGCAATGAGTTACAGAGGAATCGACGCTGGGGACGGGAGTCGGAATATACAAATTCAATAACGAGATGAATGATGAAAGAGGTTTGCCTTTGGGGTAACATGTCGAGACCACAAGCTGAAATGCCGCTCGTTCCGCGGGTTAGTTCGGACATGGTATGAGCGGCCGTGACGCGTTCGCACGTGTCCCGATCGTTGATCAAACACTTTGCCTTCTGCACCCATGCAGGTTTCCGTCTGTGTTCCGTCTGGCCAAAATGAAGAACGGCACTGGATGCTATCCCTCAAATTAGCCTTGACAGGCCCTAGAACTCTTCTGCGTAGCTCTTCGCTGTCCTATGGTCGGGTTTTTCGGTCTGTTCAGTGCCTCCACTGATCATGCGAATTAGTCTGGGTCGTGTCATTTTCATCCTGAAATGTATGGGCATTTCCCGCGTCCACAGCCTCGGTCGCAATAGCTTGACACCTATCGTAAGTTCTCCTTAATTTATCAACGTCTTAGCGGGCTAACCTTCCGTCTGAGTCCTTAAGGTTACCCGGTTTTGATTGACCACTTGATCAGCCAAGATACGCAGTTGAGGCCGTATTCGTCCTGGCGCCAAAATCTCGATAACTGAGCTTCCTACCGAAGGGAGACTTCCTACGAACAAAGTCACTGTTGATGCAAAGGTACGAGATACTAATCGTTGTCGTCGAATGCTGAGGTTAAAGAACTCCATTTAGGCTTAACATTCAGAACATCAAACCAATAACACGCTGTTCCGGTCTCTTTTTGGACGCGCGGCACATGATAGATGACTGGTAGTCCGGCTACTACTATTGGGCACTCATTCTTAATCACCGCAGACTTCCAGCTCCGTAGCGCACAGCTGCCGAGGTGAAACCGGAACTTACATCGGTTGTCATACCGCATCCTGTGCACCTCAGTTGGCGTACATTGGCGAACGCCGAGAGTGCTATCGGGCTAGAATTCGTGATAGACCTGCCTGTACATGAAACGTCCTCGGTCGGTGACTGTGATTTCTTTCGCAGCTACCTTCATCATATCATAATCAAGCTCTGAGTCATCGCCCGTCCGACGTCGTCGACTAACGTATGATATCTTCTAGGCTACCAGCAAGATGTGATGATCTGCACAGCCTTGCATCCACGCCCACGTTCGGTGTGTATCCTTCCTCTCTGGTCTTTGCGAACTGACGATAGCAAAGCTAGTCGACTATCTGCACAAAATATGGACTTGCGCGCTTTCATTTACCGGCATCCTAAGCGCTCACCTGACGATATCCTGGTCATCACTCGACCGCGATGCATAAGGTGATGTCTCGCAGGCTTCTCGACGATGCCGGTGATGAACTGGGAGGCCGTCAGCATGCTACTATTTCCCCAGTCGAGTCTCCATCCGCAGAGGAATCATTTCCCGTTGGTGGATCATCTTCTCGCGTTCTGATTATCGACAAACGGAGGCGAGAAAATTGCACAAATGTTGGTGCGTTGGCGACCATGATCATGGTTAGTTGCCTGCTGATGATGTATCCACATAGTTCGTCTCGATAACAGCAAAAGCTTTCGTAGCGTAGCCTTTCCAGGACGCTCTAGCAGACGCGGCTATGTACCACAGTGTGCACACATGTTGATTCGTTTGAGCTGCATGTACACAGGGGTGAGCGCGCGGGAGTCGTGCTCGTGAATGATGGATGTGCTGACGAAATATTTTTAGACTAGCAGCACCGCTGTAGTGCATTGGACGCGTTACCGTATTGGGTCTTTCAAATAATGTCATTCGCAAGAGCTTCGAACTATATGATCATGTTGTTCACGCGTCGATTGCATCTTAAATTGTTCCACCATTCGATCTGTTGGCATGTGCGCTCCCATAGTATCACGCTTCGGTCTGCTCTTCAATAGCAAATGTCGTACGGAACGCTCCGCTCGGTCCATCCGCATTGCGATATACACTCCGTCAGATGCGGAAGCTACCAACAGCAAAGGCTAAGCGCGTGTTCTCGTCGGTTCCATCAAGCCGAGAGAATATCATGCCTTATAAAAGGGCTTTATAGCTATCATTGGCTTCCGACGGCGCCTACTTGAATGGGCTGATGTACAGTATCGGTAAGTTGTCAATCCTATGGCTCAGCTGTCTGACGTCTGACAATATATAGAGTTGGGTAGAGCTTCATCTTACATTGCTCGAGATGGACGTACCCTTCATGAAGCTTTCCGTCGAGCTTCAACTCATCATATTCCAATTATGCGTCGACAAATCACCCATGACATTAGGGATGCCCGTCGAAAGCTGGCAGGCATACAACTCTCCAGTCCCGTACAGCGAGGTCGCGCCCATGCTCCTCATGCGCGTCTGTTCTTACTGGAGGAGGCTCGCTCTTAGTGACTCCTCCCTCTGGACGTTCATCAGAGTGTTCGTCGATGAGAATCGGGCAGAGGTATTCCCTCATCCCCTCTGTCTAAGTCTCTATCTCCAGCGGTCGGCGGACAGACCAATCCACATTTCCTTCACCCAGACCGGCCAGTGCCTCACGAGGCCACGCGCCCTTCCAATCCTTCATCAACTACTCGCGCACTCTGAGCGTTGGGAGGTAGCTGACTTCCGCCTCTCATCGCTCCCTGATTTCGACGAACTTATTTCTTCTCAAACGGTCTGCATGCGCTCGCTGAAGTACATGGTCTGTGTTCCCTCGCAGCCAAGCACTGCGGCAGTCGCACATGGCCAGCACTTTCAGGAGCTTCACCGCCCTAGAACTCCTCAGAGCGACCTATTCCCAAATCTACAGGGCATCAGATATCTTAGCTTAGAGCCGTACTGTCCGTCCTGGATGTACGCCGTACATTCATCCTGCCTCCATCACCTCCAGTTTCAGAGCCCGTTGGCGGTGGTTGATGCGCTCCGTCTCCTCACGCATTGTCCCAGCGTCATCACGTTGTTGTTGAACGTCTATGACGAGGCTGGCGTGGAGCTTCCAACACACCACACGTCGATGCCCAGCTTACGGACGGTATCGCTTTATTCTCAGTCATATTCTACTGAAGGCGTTTCGCTTCTGTTGAACTCTATCACCGCCCCCGTCCTCGAAGAAATCGATCTTCGCATCGACAACGGAACCCGCGGCACCGTAGGAGGTAGAATGCTTTGTCCAGTCAGCACGGCTCTCGTTCACATGCTGGAGAGATCATCCTGCCAACCAAGCGTTACGAGCTTGATCTTGCATGGCCTGGCAGTTCCAGAGAACGACGTTCAATTTGTGGCCGTCCTTCATCGCCTTCCCTCTTTACGAGAACTCATCATCTCGATCCATGACCGACCAGAACATCCCTGTATTACCGACGGCGTGTTGAGGGCGTTGACGATTGACGCTTCTACCACGCCTCTGTGCCCGTTCATAGGATTCTTCGGATTCTATTACCATGCTTTGGCGAGTAGTGACGGCGCCCTAGGAGACATGCTCCGGTCGCGTTATACCCAGAACGACTTGCATCTTCATGTTGCTTACTTTACATCGTACAAGGAGCTTGGAAAGTTCGATATGGCTGCTGGACACGAGATGGTGGCGCTAGGACTCGACTTCCAATTTCGTTGTTTACAGACCTCGAACGAAGCCTTTGCTGCGTAGTAGTTTGTTCCCATAAAACCAAGTTCCATTACAAATACAAATCTAACTGTATAGCCTAAACTGCAGAACGCCAACCCTCCCCGTAGTCGCTTACATGGGACGTCGTTGCATGACACGAACCCAGGGCTAGCGTCTCTACAGGGTGGGTCTTATCAAGGCCGGTGAATCGGGTTGAGGTGGACATCTCTGTGCTGGCCCTGAACTGCGACATATATACAGTGTCATCGTGCACGGACTGCTGAAGCTTAACCAGAATGATGATCAAGGTCGGGTACAGGCCCTGCGCCACAGGTGTCAATTTCAGGATCAAATAACAAATTGGGACGAAACACGCACAGATATCTGGTCTCCCATAGTACTTATTACGAGGTATAGGTAGAACACTCCACCAGTCGCCCGAGGAATGTCAAAGAAATCGAGCAATTGAGTTAGCTACACGCCGAGTCAGTTCAAATCTCAAGACCCGAGCATCGGCGTACCCAGAAAAGACAATAAACAAAACCAGATTCTACGAGGAGAAGGAGGATCTTCTCCCCCTTGGATCGCATCCCGTTACGACCTATACCCGTCTTCAGCAATTGCCGATGTTCCCTACATGAAAATCAGTACAAACGTACCCAGGAAACCCTACGCGGAACGTACCAAGCCTTGGCAGCAATTAGAGCTGTCGCCGCAATATTTGTCAGAAGGGATATAGCCCACGATATCGGTTCCGCCCAACGACAAGTCCGCGATCCACCTGGAATGGTGCTCTTCGATCCGTAGCTTTCCTCGACGAGGCAATTAACGTCAATGATAGCGAATACTGCTAGACGGTTAGACGCAGAATGGAAACGCGCAGAGTAAGAGGACGCACCAAGGGAAACCAAGAGCAAAGTAATTGGGATTATCATGATTTTTCGTATCCTGTCTCCGGTCCAGAGCACCCATGCTCGCCATATGACGACGGAGTCCCCAACAATCATCTGGACTGAGGATGAATGAATTGATAGCGGCTGAAGGGTGATAACGCGCACATTAAACATAAATAATGCCTCCATCGAAGTCCCGAACGGCGTTATGAACGTGTTTGAATAGGCTATGCGGTCCTCAAACGGAATGTCCTTGTCTAGAAGCATCCGGTGTTTCTGTCTGATAAACAACACCGAGATATCCATCGCCCACAGTGCGGTTGAGGATGTGAAGAGAAGTAAAGTGGTGGCGAGCATGATGGTGCTCCCAATTGTGCGAACGCCCTTGTTTCTACAGGCAAGTATTAGCATTTCGGTTGGCAGAAAAGCATCACGGAGTGACACGTACAGTTGGATATACATGGCGACACAGAATAGCGTCAAGTATGCGGCCCACCATATCGTTTCGCACACTACACCCACAACGTCCTCCATGATGTACTCGCCCATAACGGCGAGCACCGCCTCGTCCTCGGCGTCGAGCATGGGCTGCTGTGGTGGTCGCTGGTAGAGGGCGGTTTGGACATGACAGTTATCGGGAAAAACGGTGTGAGTTCCGATTGAAATTGCAATTAACTGTCGTGCAGGTTATGATGGCCGACGGCACTGGTCCACTCAACAATGTAGGACTAGTGTAGGCTGTTGTACCGTTCTTTCAAAGCCTCTCCGCCACTCTTTCCGCGTAATGCGATAGTCCCTAGAGCACAGAGACGATAACCAAGCGCCGTCGACACTGTCGAATCCTAACGGCGCGTAGGCTCCCCGGGATAACAATCAAGTCCCAAGCCTGACAGATCTGCCAATGATTGTGCCTGGCGCAAGGCGGATTGATAGTGGTGGCGCACCTGTGCCTGGTCAGCAATGATGGCGGTATTGTTTGGGAGCGCACCTAAAATCGAGTACTGTCTCAGCCACAGGAATGCCTCACGTAGGCGAATGCGACCTGGAATCGACTAAAACTCGCTCGTCAGACGCGCGGAATGTTTTTAGATTAAGAAGGAGGCCGAGAACTCTTGCCCCGGTTGATGGTCAAGGGAACGTCGAAAAGCGAAAGTGTATGATATTCCCACCACAGCTGTCCTTTATAAAGCTTCAATTCAGAAAACCCGGCAGGGTCCACGGTTCATATTTCTGCCAGGGAGGTGGTTAACGCAACAATTCAAGCATGAGAAGGGAATTTGAGCCAAAAATGTACCCAAGTGCCGTGTATACGACGATGCACGAGAAGGACGTCGTTCTCAGAAGTCTGCTGGCTGCGATTCGAGATGGAAATCGGAACTAAAGACGGATCAGGGGCGGTAAATGAGAAACGGTTACAGCAATGTGACTATGTCCTTCTCACAAGTTTACGAACTGATGACGGTCGTGTGAAGAATTCACAAGCGGCACCGGCGATGGTTGAAAGCAGGAGGTGAGGAGGTCTGTCACGGACTGTCACGTCCACATGACACGACTCTTGCTTTTAACCGCGTCGTACCGCGTCCATGTATAACGTCAACCTGTTCCGATTTCTTTCCATCTCACGAGGAATCCCTAGGTACATGATGCTAGACATTCTAGATTGTATGATTTTTTTTCATTAAGTTCTGGAGCTTTCTCTAATTGGGGATGACTGACTAAGGTCTTCAGCGGAATTGTATTGATATTGGGAGAAGGGCACCCCCGACAGGGAGGACGTATCTCATAGGCCGCCCATTAAACTTAGGGCGATCTGTACATAGTACCATCAGCACTGCATGCGGCATCGCCAAGGGCGCCGGTTACTCGTGCCCGATCGCTTCTTGCATTCCTACCGTTAACAAGCATCTTTCTGTATACTTCGACATACACTCAAGCATATGATATGCCATGCCTTCTTCCTAACGAGCTTATCTTACAAATACTTTCGAACGTCTGTGTCCTTCAGTGGCTCCTCCATCGAAACATTACTTACTCTTTCGGCGCTAAATAAACAGGTTACTGCCCCAGACGACCTTTGTAGCGCGCGGCTTGCATCCAGATCTTTCAGCAACCTAACAGCCCCTAGTCTGTTCACCGTTCTGAAGATTGGTGCCGGATTTACGGATCCGAAAAACTCTAGCACGCCCTCATTGCTGTTTTTGAACGCTATTGCGAATCGGCAGACAGCTCTGGGTCAGTACGTCAAGGAACTACACCTGTCTTTTCCCTTTGAATTTGAATGGACGCCATCGACGTCTACACAAATCAAGAAAAAGTTCCAATTGATGCTGCATCGCCTCCGTGCGACCCGCCGCCAGCATGGCCACGACCTCACAATCGAGATGCTGCATCTGGCGGTACCTCTACTCGCCTGTCTTGTTCACATCAGGTGAGAAGTCGTGTTTTTTTCGTGTTGGTGACTTGACAGGTCATCACAGGATAGAGAATACCTCTTCCCCATGCCGTCCTGAATGCTCCCGAGTCGACGAACATACACGAAGCCTCAACCAGCTCCTACTCCGACTCAGTCACATCCCGAATTTACACTCCGCTTCGTTCTTGACGCGCCCAGATCCACGAGTTCTGTCACTTTCATCCTTTAAAGATTTACGGAAGCTTGCCATCGAATGGCATACCGCTACGCATTCCGATGGAATATCTCACTTCATCTCATTTAACCCCCATCTCGAAGACTTGAGCGTGGTCGTCTACTGGAGGATCGAGGAGTTTGAACCCATGCGCGTTTTCGTTGACGATGTCTTACCATCACCTCTCCGCCGACTGACTCGGTTGCAGTTGCATAACGTCGATGCACCTTCAGACTCGATTTCTGGAAACGTCTTGAAGTCGTTATCCCAATTGGAGCACTTATCCCTCCAATGGATGATGCCTTCAGACGAGTTCTGGATCGCATTAGGACACACCAATACACACCTTCTATCCCTCCACCTAAGTAACGTACCAGTGACCGACGTAGTCAACGACTACCTGGCACTGTGCACCGGCCTTACTTCCATCCATATTATGGAGAGCCCCAACGAGTACGAATGTGAGGCAGGGCGCGCGTTCTGGACACGCGTTCTTCCACTTCACACACTCCGAATCGTAGATCTCGCTCTTACCGGTGCTGGACAGTGGAGTGTTCACGACGAGGATATAGATACCCTCGCTCAATGTCATGCAATAGAGCATCTAAGCGTTCATGTTTCTGAGGCGCATGTCAGCGTCGAAGGAGAAACAAATGTCGTGGTATGTTGTTTTTCGACTGCGCTATCTGTTTGCTCACATTAGAGCAGACGTGCCTCCTGCAGCTCATTTTCCTCGGTGTATGGCCGAGGTTGTCAATGCTATCGATTCTATCAGTCGCGGGCGAGGTGGTTCCTGGTTTCAGGACGCGCCTTGAACAACATCGGATTGATAGAATTATCGAGGACGCGCGATTCAAAGACAACGGTACCGCAATATGCGATACTGTTTTCGATGTCCGAATTCATTCAATAGGCAGCTGGTATAAATTAGGCAGGTTTGGCATGGACTTCCGGTTTATTCGAACAGGCGCAGTTCAGTTTTAAAAATAAAAGAGAGTCGGCGCGTTTACCGTTTTGACGTGGAAGATCGGACACGCCACGGCGATTAAGTAGGTGGAAGAATGATTGGATACAGATACAGGGAGATGACGCAACGTGGAGAGGGAACCATGATAATAACGACCTTTGAAATATGATACCAGCGCTAGCACGACAGCGGTTCATCGAAGGCTACATACCCGTCAGTCAAAGGAGAGCAATGAACTCTGGCATGCCACATACCACTAGTAAATGTGAGCCCATCGCGGTGGATTTTGCCACCCCAAATGTTCCATGACTTCCTGAATCTTCTCCTTCGACGGTGGGGCGAACTGCCGGCGGGGAACGTTGCTACCCAATGCCAAAAACCACGAACCATGGGGCTCCAAGCGCAGGCCGTCGTTGGATTTAGGGGTCCTTTTGACGGCAAACAGTTCTGCGCGAATATCGAGAGCGCGAGCAGGAAGCACGTAGGCTCTTCTGGCAGTTTTCTCGATGAGTGTTATGATTTCCCATTCGGTTGCATCTCGGCCAAGATTCAGCTCGCGGCCACGTTTGAGCAGGTCTATCTCGTCCAGGCGGAATCCGAAAACATAATTTTCTGGGCGGACAGGCTTTCGCATAATGGATCCTAACAAACCGTATGTGCTGGAGGAACAAACCAGTTGGATACTCACTGCAGAAAGATATGTAAGATCCGTTAGGTGGTGTCGGTGGTGGAGAGTAAAAGAAAGGGATGGCTAGCGTTTCAGTAAAAGGCAGGTGACATCGAGCCATTGTGTCCCACGGAACATCCATTGTCCTCTCATCGATTGTTTTCTTTTTCATCAATTGTTTTGTTCATTGTCCGGTTAGAATAGACACATACGAGGCAGTTTCGCAATACAGTACCAATGATTTTTTCCCAAGCCAACCTTATCTGGTCCGGTTCAGAGGTTCTGCCGAACTGTGGCGTTCTCTGAACATGTCAGGAAGCAGTAGGAAACTCTGACGTGCCCGGGTAGGATCCACATAGGCGAGCTCCCGAGTCATCTCTACACTCTTGGCCGCGTCCTCCGCCGGTTTCGCGTTTAGAGGACAAGAACTTGCAAGCAAGACAAAACGAGTCATTGCCTGGTCGCTTGAGTCTTCGAAGAAGCGCATGACTGGAGAAAGCTCTTGATCTTGTAATCGACATCAGAGCTTATGCGAAACCAATCAATATAGCACAAGAGACTGATAGATGGAATAAAGTTAAGTTGTTACCCTGATTTACTGCTCAGCAGGAGGCAGTGAGGACAAAATGTGAGTATTGTACAGATACAATTCCGCTCCCGCGTTGAGAATAAGTACGACCTACAGTAGCATGTCGAGAACGTCCCAAAGGTACAAGAAAGCAAGAACAAGAATAGAATAAGCCGTATACTGACTCCCGTAAATCATACGTTGTCCGGCTTCTGCATCAGCTCAAAGCCAGCGACGTACTCCTTTAGTCTGTCGCGTGTAACCGTCATCCAAACATTGTAATAGTAACTCTCTGGCGATAAGTAGTTCTGCAGAACGAAGTACTCGCCATTCAAGACACCCGTTCCATCGCAAAGTTGAAAAGTTTCCATGTGGTCCCTCGCCAGACGACCAGACTGGTACTGTTCTTCAACTAGCGAGAAATTATCAAGCAAGCTATCCCGAAGAAGGTCGCGGAGGAGACGCGAATTCAAGCACCATAAAATGTCGAAATATGGCCCGTCGACCCGCGGGTCCGTCTCGGTACGAATTGCAAGGACCCGGATGATGGTCGTGTCTGTCCCGTAGCGATGGACAAAAGAGATGTTCTTGTTTTCCTTATTGCAGATTACCAGTGTAGGATGATGCAATAAGCAATCCGATGGATCAAGACGAGCTTGCCGTAGGGACTGTATCGTGCCTTTAGCATCGAGGCTGACCTTATCCGGAGTAGACTGGCGAACGGAAAGGGGCCTACAGGAATGATGAGACAAAGCCGTGACTAAAGTTCATAAAGAGATACCTTGGCGCTGCTTCAGGAGCGTTGCTTGGACCGGGGATGTTCCGCGCCTGCGAGACACGCGCCCGTGTTTGGTCGTATGAAGGAACTTCCGGACGCGCGCGGTTGTAGGACCGTTCATCCCCGCTGGTGGGAACTAATGGATTGGTATTCTCCAGGCCCCGGTCCGCGACAGAATCTCTACTGGCTCCCGCCGGACGACTCCGTGGTGTCGAGACAGGCAGGATGTGGTCTGTATGGGGTGGGGTGGTAGAAGAGGTTCCGGTATGTCCGTGTTGACGAACCGAGGACGCCTGAGAGTTACGAGATTCGGAATACATACTCATAGGATCCGCATGGTTGGAGTGCTCGTCATCTTCATTAACGGCGTCGAACGCCTTGCGGTGGGGAGTGCGAACAGGATCAACCGCGGGGCCAGACGCCTTGGTGTGATATGGGAGTGTATTGGAGGCCTGTATGTGAACGCTGGCCGCAGAAGATGGTCGACGAGGTTTTCGTGCAGTCACTTCTCCGCGCGGGGAAGTCGGCAAGACACGCCACGCAGAAGATGTAGTCGATTTGCGGCCGCTATTCACAGGCTGCGAAGCAGTGGCTTGCGGATGGCCCAAGCGTTGCTTCATTGCCGTTTTTGGCGTTGAGTGAATGGAGCTGGGAATGGAAGGAATAGGAGCAGTTGCTGGACGTGGCGGCACCATCTGGGACGAGGTGGAGAGGACAGTCATTACCGGAATCTGACGAGGCGTTGATTCGGATGCAGTCGAAGGTGGATATACCGTTTCTGAAAGCGGAGGGAGTGGCCTGGAAATGCGCTCATCGTCGGCGCGGAACTCTGATGCAGGGATTCGAGTAAAGTTCTTGTTTTGTCTGTTAGCGACCGGCGCAAGGCCTGGAGGACGAAAAATTTGAGCCATTGCAGCCTTGGCTTGTTTACCCATATAGAAGATCTTCTTTGTCATATCAAGGTCGAGCTTCCTAGTCGACATTGTCAGAGACATGAATTACAGACAGCCGAAGTACTTACTCGACCTGGGTGATCTCGTCGGGAAAGCGATGTAAGACATTATTACGTCCGTGCTGGAGAAGAGCGCCGTGCGCGATGGACGGCAGTGGAACAGGTTTGACTTGAACGCGATGATTACTGCGAAATACTTTAACAATGTACGCATCAGTCAAGTAAACGACGTACGGTAATCCTTTACGCTGACGAAGGATCAATTGACAAACACCGTCGGTAAGCGTTGGTAAAAGTGTTCGCGTTATAATCTTGATGGCGTAGTGTGCCCTAGCCTTTAAGCGTAGAATACTTTATTCGCGAAGTCAGACATTGCCTAAATTCCACAAAGGCAGGAACACGCACTCATCGATAGACTGTGGTGTGCGCATACAAAGCGTAGACAGCTTCTGTAGTGCCAACTCTTGCTCCGCGAACGGCAAGCCTTCTAGTAGCGCCAGTCGCCTATCGTAATCCCGGGTCCACTCCTCCCATAGGCTGTTCATAATGCTTGCATCTTCGTAGTATGCGACGAACACATCCTGGACATCGAACAACCACTGCTTATTGGTCCATAGGTAGGGCCGCCTCTGGAAAAGCTCCTCCAGCTGATCGTACAACGATCTGTCAGCTATAGAGACAAAAAAGTGCAGAGTACGGGCGTATCCCTCAGAGAACCTGCGAAGTGCAGCAGTCGTGGTGGTGGACATTGTTTAAGGAGATGATCCATACATCGATGACGGTGCGCTGTCAAAAGCGGTAACTGTCCCATACAGACGTATCCGGAGCCAATCCGGGCGCCTATTTCATTGATTGTGGGAGAGTGATGGTGGATAGACGACAATCATGGCGGTCGAAAGAAAGAAGTGACGAGGGAGAAATGATCTCTGCGGGGTAAGACCTAAGCGGATATGGGCAAAGAAAACGTTTCCTTCACCGAGTAGCATCGCATAAAGGACGTGCATGGAGCCTGACGGAGCAAATATGAAGATTATGATTGTGCGGCCGATCAGGAGGCCTATGCTTCTGGGACCGAGGTCGCAACGTGTTATACACGCTGCAAGCGACACTGGCCGAGAATGGGTCTCAGAGGACGCGTCTGGGAAAACGATATGGTGATAAAGCGCGTCAGGATTAACCGACCCTCTTGTCACGTTGCAAGGTGAAAGCGCTTCCAAGGACAAACACCATCTTGGACGTAAGTACATCAATCGGGATGGCCTGTACAGCACCTCGGGAAGAGCACGCACCAGGGATGAAGGCCAGAAAACTGATTTCACTGTTCAGAGTGACGCTTTGCGCCACACTTCTTGATCATCGAATAAAGCCCAAAGTCGTTCCCGCGGGCCGTAATGCGCGCAGAAAAGCCGGAACATGGAAAGACTTCTATCGGTATACGCGTTAGCTCTACTGAAAAAGTGTAATACGAGTCAGGATTTGACTAAGCCGTCTAGAACTTCATGCCCAGTTCGGACTCCGTATGACGCGCTGCTGGCGTCAAATGAAGTCTCTCGTAGGTACCGAACAACTTCATACAAGGCACAAAACAGTCGGAGAACAAGAACTACAGGGAATATGATCAATGTAAGCAACAGATTGGAGCGCCGTGAATTACAATGTCTGGATAATTCATAGGGAACTGATGCAAAACGCGAAAATACAGAACGCGCACCTGTAGGGTTTAATTTGTTTGGAAAGCAGGCGACAGTCGAGCGGGAGTCCAAGAAGTGGAAAGAGGTGGGACGTTGCCATGAGGACTGTTTCGCTAGGCGGTAGGGAAGCAGTACAAGGTATGATCATGGTAGGAAAGACGAGGTTACGTCCCTGGAATTGGTAAATTTCTTTCTCGGCGCGTGACCTGCGGGAAATCCCGATCAGCTTGCTCTACCTTGCTCGAACAATATCACGATGGCAAAAGGATTTTCAACGAAGTACAAATGATCTATATCACTCTACGCGGCCACGACTGCGCATTAGCCACCCTTTTACAACATTCAAGTCGATCCTTCCCCTAATGATAAACAGCAAACTCTTACTGTTCCTCGTCTTACATGCGCCGACAACCTTGAAAGTATCAAAAGAAGGCATCCATTGTGGTGGAAGACCATCAGGAACCATGCGGAACTGATATGGTTCGCGCTTCACGAGACTCTCGGGGCACGCAGTGAACTGGCTGAGCAGTTCCAGTGTACGGTCTGCGCTGCACTTGCCATCACGCTCGACCCATAGACTCGCTTGCAACAACGGTGCAAGCACTTCAAAAGACAAATCCGCCCTTATCTCCGCCCAGCAGGCGTCGTCCTCGTCCGCTACGAAACTGGAATTCGTTACCCTCCAGCGCACCGCGATATCCCTGCGCTCAAAGACATAATCACTCGTGAAGAGCGGATTCTCTTCGAAAAGCGAAAGCAGGCGATCAGGATCCACCCATTCATATGGCCGTGAGATACGCTTGAGCTCATTCCCCGCCACCGTATCCAAGATCTCCTTTTTCTCTATGGAGGGAGTGGTGTAAGCGGATTTCCCTTCACCGGTTTGAAGGCCGGCATACTGAGCGAAGGGCGAACCCACGGCAGGAGGTTCGTATTGGGGCAGGTCTATCCTGAGACTGCCAAACGGTGCTGCTGCCTCCCAGAAGGTGTCGCGATGGAGTAAACCCTCCACCACGTTTGGTTGACGATTCTCCCCGGAAGTAGGAGGGATGGTCGTGTCCATGACACGAGAGGAGGATGGTCCTGCGAGATTATTGTCCCGCCAATAAGAGTGAGGAGCGTGACTACTAGGTAGGTGGTGAGCCATAAGTGTAACTTCGGAAACGAAAAGTACTTACAATTCTGAAGGCGTCCAGGGCGTGCTCGCCCTCGTCGGGAAGCCCTCATCCGTTGGAGAAAATGATGAGACCGATGGTGCAGGTGTGGCCGGTGTTCTTGCTCGGTCGAGATTCAAATTGTTTCTGCAAGAGAATGATTTCCACGTCACACAGACTTATTTGGAGAAATCATACCTTTCGCGCTCCTTCGCTGCTTTCTCGGCAATTCGTGCAGCCTGGCGACTGGCGCTATCCCTCAGGCCGTCATAGGGAATCACGTCACGGTCCTGCACTTCACGTAGGGGCGCATTGCTCAACGTTCCAGGTCGAACTTGGCCTGATCCCGGTACCCAGTTACTGTGATGAACGGTCAGTCGTGTTATAAATCGACAGCAGAAGAATTACTTCAGGATTTCCAGGGCGTTCGAGACTCCAATTCGCTCGCTCGCCTCCAAAGCCCCCGGATGGAGCCGCAAGACGCGTTCAAAATCATCTGCATCGGGTAGGTCGTCTATATCGCAGCGTCTCCAGGTGGGAATGTTTCTATAATAATACGCCCCTCAGGTAAGATCAAACGTGATGCATACTGGTACGCACAGGTACTTCATGGTCGAATCGAGGGACTGCATTATCATCTGAGGATTCCCGAGCATGAGCGGTATAACGTGGTCTATGAGCACGCTGGTGATAATGGTCGTGACTTCGTGGTATAGAAGCATGCTGCTAGACAACAGACAATCAGATTCCAAGTGCAAATCATACTGCTTCACTCACTCTCTCTTGATATTACGGGTCACCGAACCTTTGAACTGGTTTCTTTCTTGCATCATCACAAGAAGGACATCGCGGTACTCCTTGTAAGACTTCAACCCCAGGAGTCGCGATTTCAACTGCGCCCTCAGGTGCCCGCAGTCCTCCTCCAAAGTCTTGCTATGAGATTCGCCTGGCTGTCCTTCAAAGGGACGATCAGATTGGGTCTGAATCCATTGCTTGTAGGCGTAATTATGTTGTATTGAGGATGCCACTACGCGAGCAATCCTATCCATGGTTTCGACAATCATCTGGGCATCGTGCGTCCCCGACATGATGGTACGGGAAAGAGCTGTCTAAGCGCTGCTGCCGCATGTTTGCCTCGTGTTTGGTCTGATTTTGGCTGTCAAATGGCATTCGGTGATTTTAGCATCGCCATCTGGTCATTCTGATGAAAAGTCGTAAGCATACGTCAATTTGCAGACGCACTGCCCAAAACGATTCCTGTGCAGCATGAGTCGCCCTGGCGCATGACGCGTAACGATGAAGGAAGGTCAGCTACTTATGTGCTCGAACTACAGCTATGTGTTTAGCGTAGGCAGAATCTATTTTGTAACATTGTAACTATGTCTGTTCGTTCCGATGGCGAATTCTTTTCGGCAAATATGATACAGATGAGAGGGTAAGTGTTAATCGCCAATTCGGAGGGGTATAAGAGATAGCATTGATAGTAAAATCAAAGGTAGCGCGGAGTACCTAAATAAGCTGGCATGTAGCCTGTCCATCGGCAATCATAAACCAGCGCCAGAATGCATCGCAGCGTATGCCAATAATCAAATGGTAGCAAAGCGCCATACAACAGATAATAGAGACAGGTGAAACAACTTTACAACGACTGACTGTCCTTTCTGCCTTCTAGTTCTGCTCCGTCACGGCGAGCACACGCCTCGACTTTCGCAAGTATTCCGACAAATCCTGAGTAGAACAGCGACACGTAATGATGTACGAAAGCTCGCCTCTCCGAAAGTTCATCCCGGCGACTTTGTAGTGCTGATTCGGATTCAGAGTTCTGAATTCAAACTTCGGCCGCCCAGCCCCAGGACACAGCATCATCGGGCGTGTATGAAGAAGATCCAACGCGCGCTCCCTCAGCCGTTCAGGGGTGATTCGATGAAGAAGAGGAATAAGAGTCGCCTTCGTATGGACCGCCTTTACATCGAACCAGGTAGATACCCCGGGAGTGCCTGCGCAGACAGCATCAGTCACTTCCCAGGGGACGCCTGTATCGA